>RJWH01003350.1:0-161035 GCA_004363575.1 Solenodon paradoxus | reverse complement strand
GTGTTCAGCCCTTCTGGAACATGGGACTGAGTATCCACCTTTCCATTATTGGTTACAGATGTGACAGCCAAGACTCCACTTAAGCTCCAACTAGATCTCAGGTCCCGTGAGCCTCAGCCTTCCAGATTAGGATATGGACCTTAAGAAATCCTTCCCTGGCAGATCACCAAGCTGGTCGCTGTTCCCAGCCTGATGTTGCCGCTGTGGATAGCACTGTTCCTTCTAGATTTTACTGGGAAAAAAATTGACTTGTGCTACGTCTCCCTGGTTTAGGATTAAGGGCTTCCAGTGACTACATGTTACATTTTATACTTGCTATGCCAGCTACTTGTATTTTTTTCTCTTTCCTGTCAACTGCCAGATGCCGAAATGATTAACTTGGATTTTGTTTTTAAGGCACCTGGCTTTGAGTACTTTTGAGTACTTTTATCAAGTACTGAAGTGCTCTTGCTGAGTTCCTCGCCACTTCCCACTTCTTTCCCAAATCAGACACTGTCAGAACACTAGGTCTCCCCATTAAACTATCTTGCTTTTAGGATAGGGGTAGCGTCCATGTGTCTTTTAATCTCAGTGCTCGTTTGTGAAGCCAGTGCTAATGTGCTTGACTTAAAATACAGAAAACTGTATCTTCTTTAAATAATTCACATTGTCTTAACGAACAGGGAAAACAGCATCCCTTACAAAGTCAGCAGGAGACCAGTCAGATCAAAAAACACTCTCTGAAACCTGCTTAAGGAAGGTCTAATTGTTAAGCCATAGGAAAGTGTAATAATTGTTGCAAAAAAGCTGATATTGGCAATCATATATGTGTGTGTGTGTGTGTGTGTGTGTGTGTATTTATTTATTTATTTTTAAAGGAAAGATACAGGCAGGAATGGAGGCAAGTAGGCAGGTCAGGCAGGAAGAGAGAGGAGAAAGAAGCATTCATTTATTTTTATTTAATTGCTCACATTGGTTATTCCACCCCAGGCTCCCAGGTCTTGAACCTGGGACCCTGGGATGCATGTTTCTATGGACCCAGGTTTTCATCAACACCATCTACCATATTCTTTTCCACGTCTTTCAGCCAGGGCATACAGTAGAGAAAAAGGCCTAGAAAACAAACTTCTTTCTTGCACTCTCATTCACCTCTAACCCTTGATAGCCTGGATTATCCCTTTGCCTTCAGGCCTGTAAGAAAGGGGGCGGGAAAAGCAAAGAGAGCCTCTGGGAAAGAAATTAGGTTCCAGTAAAATCCAGAAAGAGAGGTAGTGAGAACCCTGCAAAAGGATTGGGACCTTTGTTACCTGGAGTCCCCATTCCCTGCCCCCGTGCTGCGCCCGCCTCCAGGAGCAAGGCCGTCCGCCTGTCACCCCAGACTCAGGTAGCACCTGCAGGCAGCAAATACCTTTAGAATGACTAGTGAACCTGGGAAGTGTGGGGTTTAGTTGTTTGCACAGCAGGCAGCAGAAAGTCTGGGGAACCTAAAATAGAAGGTGACAGGGAACTTAGGAGAAGGATGAACTGAAAGGACTCATGAAAAACTAATGATATCCAGGAAACAGAAAAATAAGTTTAGACTCAAATTCTGTAATAACAAAATTCTCTGTAACATAAAAACTATCTAAGATCACCTTTTTTTTTAAGTTTCTTAACTCCCCATGATCGGCTTATGTAATTTAAAACACTATTTACAAAGTCTTTTAAACATGTGTGTAATGTAATTCGAGTTTTTATTTTGCTAAAACACTGGGGTGCACCCTGGTGGAGTAGTTGGAGGTCAGTTGCTTCTGGGGGAAGGAGGGCCACATGTCTCTGGGTTCAAGTCCCCGGCCTGATGGGGAAACAACCAGTCTGAACAACTAGCTATAAATGGACTGAAATGCTTCTTCTTCCTCTCTCTTCCTGCTTGCCTGCCTGCTCATTCTCACTCCTGCCTGTACCTTTCCTTTAAAAAACAAAAACCAAAAAAAAACCCCAAAAAACAAAAGCACTGAACATTTGGAGAGAGATGTGATGTGCGGAGGCATGCATCAGAGATGACACAAGTTAAGCATCAAAAAAAATTTATTTTTAACAAAAAGAGAGGCCATTTCCAGAATATCAGAGGGAAAGGTGGGAGAGAACTGGGCTCTGATTGTTCATGAGAAACAAAGAGAGACTTGGTCTTGGGGTGTGTGGGAGGCCAGTGTTCCCGCTGGAGGGTGAGTGATTCAGCAGGCACTGGCTGACCAGCGGCCAAGCCAGGCTGCATGTTTACCTCGCACAAAGGAGAATCTTGGCATTGCAGCTTGAAAACCTTTATTTTGGATGGGAATACAGGAAAAAGATGGAGAAAAGAATAATGTCACAGCCTTGACCATGAGTGACCTCATGGAGTACGATGTGAGTCCTAGGTCTTCTCTCACTGTCTGTGAGGCCTTGGACAAGTCTCAAGAACTCAGACATTTGATCCGTGTGAGGGGATAATATTTGCAACTAACCTCTTCACAGAAGTGTCACAGGGATTAAACAAAGGACCACCTGAAAATGTTTTGAAAACCCAAAACACTTGACTCAAGCAGGGTTTTACTGCTGTGTTTTTATAGTGAACAAAGAGTTAGATGCTACAGCCTTCAGCCTGTTCATCTGTCGTTTTGGTGGGTTTTGAACCAGGTAGAATAGCATATGGATAGGAGGCATATGGAAGGTGCTTCAACATGGGTGACATGGAAACCAGCTCACAGGGTTGGATTAGATTTCTGCCATCTTGGCTCTGTGATTGCTGATGCCTCTGGGACATCCAGTCTAAAACTGTCCTTCTCCAAATTTCAGACGGTAAGAGCAGCAGTCAGAGCAGATAGATGTGAAAGATGAAAGCGTCGATTTTGATGTGTGAAGGCCCCTTGGAAGTCAGTCTCTAATGGGTTAGGAGGAGTTTGCGGAATCTCCTGGGATGACTGGCTTTCTGTGCCCTGTGCTGGCTTTGTTGATCACTGGGAACTCCTAATTTGGTGATACCCAGTTTCCACCACCTCAGTGGTGGGGGCAAGGGGCTGAGTTGTCTAGCCTGTCTGGTGGTCACATTCTCTCTGCTGTCTGAGGTGATCTCTTGTTCCAGGGAACGAGAGGGGTTTCTGTTAGGTTGGAGTGCTCAGGTCTTCAGGATTCCTCCCCTGAGCCCTCACACTGGTCCACCTGGGAAAGAGGTCTGCTAACGTGATCTCCTACATACTGTTACCACATGAGTCATTTCACCTCCACAACCGCTTTGTTTTCCTTGCTTAGAAATGAGGAGGCGTGGGACAGGAGGATTTCAGGGAGAGCTCTCAGAGGCTCTTGGGAATGGGCCTTGTGCTGCTTGTGATGTTTCCAGACTCGCTGGCATCTTCTTCCCCTCTGAGAAGGGAGCCTCGAGAAATCCTTCCATGGGGCCAGAGCCAGGGCTGGGGCCGGGGCTGGGCCTGCTCTGTGCCCCGGAATTAGTTGTGAGAGATAGAAAGGACTTCCGTGAGGACACTGGAGAAAAAGAAAACTTGGAAAACATTAGAAGTCTTTGTTGATGCGGGTGTCTCCCCTTCCTCCAGTACCAGCTCCCTTTCTCTTCAAGCTGCTCCCAGCTTGTAGCACATTTGCTTTACATTATTATTTGTGTTCCTGCAGGAAGGAGGCCTGGATGTTATTCCAAATAAGAAAGTATTATTAATAGCTGTGAAGAAACTTGTTGGTAGTTAATATTTAGTTTCTGTGCTGAATACCTTTTATTTTGTGCTTCTGTTGGTTTAGCTAAATTATACCTGGAGATGGTGCTTTTGTACGTGGGGTTGGTGATGAGAGGTTTCCTCTTCAAAAATGCACTTGGTATGGAATACTACTCAGCTATGAAAACAAAAGATGAAATCTTGCCATTTGCAACAGTATGGATGGAACTAGAAGGAATTTTGCTAAGTGAAGTAAGTCAGAAGGAGAAAACAAATACCAGATTATCTCGCTCCTGCGGAATATAAAGAAATAAAGAAAATAAACGGGTATAACAAGAACTAATCCTTGGATGCTGGCAGCAGAACTGAGGTTACCGGTGGGTGGAGGGTGGGAACAAAGGGTGATGGGGCTCCAATGGACAGGAGTGGAGGAGTATTAGAAATGTGGTGGTGGGCATGGTATGTTGTCATATATTTGATAGAGTGAACCAGTATACTTAAACATATTATTTTGTGAAAGTTATCTCAATAAAAAATAAATTTCCTTGGTGTACCCAAGTGGGGTAGCAGTTAGTTCAGTTACCTCCAAAGGCATGCAAGGCCACATAGGTTTGATTCCTGGGTCCAGGGGGAAACAATCAGTATGAACAACTAAATAAAAATAAAACACAATGCTTCATCTTTATATTCCTGTCTGCCTCCCTACTTGCCTTCGTTCCTGCCTGTGCCTTCCCTTAAAAATAAATAAATAAATTTCCTTGATAAAGAGCTACAGTTGATGAACTCTCATTGCTCTCATTTTCTCTTTCTTTTCTTCCTTCTTCCTTCTTCCCTCCCTCCATGTCAGTGAAAACAGACTTCAACATCAAGCCATTCTGTGTGTCAGGACACAAGACTCACTACTCGGTGGTGGGTGTGGTGTGAAATACACACAAACTGAAATGCCCTTCAAGATCTTAGAAATGCCCTTCAAGATCTTAAAATACATAAAGCAGTGCAAACAAAAGAAATAAGAAAATTGTTGTTAAAAAACCAAGAAATATGGTATCTTTCAGTACACACACACACACACACACACACAGACATTCTGTGCTTTTCCTGATCTACTAAATCTTTCTTTTAGCTAAATCACCCAGTTCTTTATACCGTGCATTAAAATCTTCTTTAGTCTTCTCTAAGGTATCTACTTCTTTATATTGGAAGTTTTTCTAGTGCTGAATCACAGTATCAAATTTCTTTTCCAAAACAATCACTCTGTTGACTGGAGCAAGGGCCAGTGAGTCAGTGCTGGAGACAAGGCGGCAATGGGTGGATATGGGGGCTCTTCTCCAGCATCGGCTCAGTCCTGCTTCCCCGTCCATCATAGCTGGGATTTGTCCATTCTAGATTATGCTTGCAAAGTGTTCATGTTTTAGGAAGAGGACATTGTAGAAATAAAGTTCCAGGTTGTAATGGAAATGGAAACTAAATATTCATCTTCAAGACATACAGATTTATTGTCCTCTTAAAGACAACTTAGAAGTTTTTATTTAGCATTGCTAGTTATTATTTTTATCCAGGATTTCTTCCATCTCTTTGTGCTTCTTGTCTTTGGGTTCACATTCTCTCCCTTTGTAGTTGGTTCTTATGTAGAGCAGTTGACTCCCTGAGCTGAGACTCCTGGGGGTGTTTTTCTGGGCCCAGCAGAGATGCTACAACCTCCTAGGCCACTATGTTCTGGGGTAGACGTGCAGAATTGTGTTGGAGAGAAGGGTCAGCATGTGCAAGGGAGAAGTTGCTCCGAATGTGAGTGTTAGGGAGTTTGGTCCTGGTTATGCTTTAGTAGTTAGCTGTCTGAATTCAGCCATGATCAGCCTCATCTTAAACCAGGAGAAGAGTAAAGAGTGTGTGTGTGCGCGTGTGTGTGTGTGTGCGTGCGCGTGCGTGTGAGTGTGTGTGTGCCTGTGCCTGTCTGTCTGTGTGTGTATGTATTTAGATGAATATTCACTTCTGTGTGTATGTGTGTTTAGATGAACATTCAACTCTGGGGCAAGTGTCCCATCAGTATCCTGCTAATTATGTACTCAGAAAATTATATTTGCTTTGGATTTCAAAGTCACCTGGATATAGTAAAACATAAACCACTAAAACAACCCAACCTGAAAAGACTCAATAGATTTAATTAATCTGTTAGATTTTTAAACCAAAAAAAGTTCCATCAGTAGTTGAAAAAGTACAGGCTTATTTGCGTTTCAAGTGCAGCCTTTGGGAATGTACAGACAAAAGTCTCATTGTCTGCACAGGCCCTGTACTTCAGGGGTCCCCAGGCCTCCTCTTTTGATCTAAGGTGGAGCAGACCCCTTTTCTTGTCACATAGCACTTCCCTCCCTGCCCCTCCGCCATGATAAGCCTTCCCAATCACATGGAGTTTTGTGAGGAAATCCTCAAAGACCCTTTCTTATCAAAGCAAGAAGTGACACAATCATTCCATATCTAGGCTCTGCCTGTGCTCCCCTCAAACTATGCAGGAGAGTTAACTGTTCACTGGGGCAGCCTAATGGTTTCCTTACCGGCTGACTGGGGAGAACACAGACCCTAGCAGTAGAGAGAGGCTGCAATCGGGTTGCCTTTCTTTCCTGGGAACTTCTTTTCTGAAGCAACTGAATGAGACCTTTGCAGGCGAGGGTGGTGGCCTCTCCTTCAGAATGCCTGGCTCATTTCCCAGTGTGAAATATTCCCCAAATATGCCACTTGGTGAGCATCTCAGCAGCCGGAGCCCAGAGCTGCCTGCCACCCGGCCAGTTAACATCCTACCTACCAGGACCCTGGGGGTGAGAGCGCCGTGCTCCGATCCCTCCTGTGGGCCCTGGGTTTGGTGGGTGCCAGGGAGGCCAGCTCCTGTTTACATCCGTCTGGAGCAAGAATTGGTCCAACTGTCGGTTGTGACACGAGCTTGAAGCTTCTCTCTCTTTTAAATCCCTCCTTCATTCAAATCCAATCCTGTAAAAATGCTTTTGTTGAAGGAGCAGCCATGGCATCTTGGTGCATGTCTGTGTCATTGCCGTCAGTATTTCCAAAGATGGACAAAAGGAACAGCCTTCGGTGAATTCCTGAGCAAACAGGTCTGAAACTTGACTTGGAAGGAATAAAGGTACATGGCTGCCGTCACATGGCATTTGTTTTCTTTGCAAGTGATGAAGCCAATGAGGAAAGGAACTCTTTGGGGATGGTAAGAAGCCCCCTGCCAGGGAGTGCCGGGCTGCAGGCATGTCTGGGGAAGGGCCTGCTTGGTGGGCGAAGTTGGGCCGCTGTTGCTTAGATGTGCATTGGGAAGGGTGCAGCTGGCAGGGTTAGGGTATCCTGTATATCACTTAGGAAAGAAAGGGCTCTGCTTCGTTTATCATCTGTGTACCTCGTTCAAGTCAGCTTTTGTGGATTCCTGCAGAGTTTAGTCATGATTGCAGTCATATCTGGGCATCGTGCTTCCTGTGACTTTGTCTACTGAAACAGTCACATCAAAAGTATGATCAAGGACATGATCATTGTTTATTTTTTTTTCTTTAAAGGAAAGTTGCAAGTAGGAATGAAGACAAGCAGAGGAAGGAAGAGCATTTTATTTTTTTGTATTTTATTGTTCATCTTGGTGGTCGCCCCCAACCCTCACCCCACCCCCTGGTCCTAGGAGGTGAGCCTGGGTCCTTGGGGTGTCTGTGGACTGTATCAGCTGACTGTGCTGTTACTCTACCAGTGTACACCCAGCATTCACTTCTTGGTCCTAGTTTTGCTCGTACCTAGTGCTTTTGAAGTTGTTGAGGTCTTTTTTGAGGTCTTTTGAAGGCCCACTGATGGACGGACCTAGGAGGAGGGTGGCTGTGTTTTGTCACTTGTCACTTTATCATTTGCTTATTCAATGTGAACTTTTTTTGCTTTAGCTTTATATACACATGGTTTGAAAGCAAAAACAACCAAGGCAAAAAGCACAGTCCAGCTAATTACATATCAGTAAATGTTCTTTTCCATAGCTTAGTTGAATTATTTTTCTTGAGGCTCAGTCCTTCACCTACTCAGACTGTGACCTGTTTTGGACTTTCTTCAGCTTCTGGCTTCTTTAAGCACAGCTTTGATTTTATTCCTTTGGATTTTTCTTTAGCACTGCCTTGCCACTCAGTGTCTATCTTGTCTGTTTTTCCCAAATCCTAGTCCCAGTTACTCACACCAGAGAGCAGTAAAGCAGAGGCCTCTAGACCTAGGTGACCTCACTCAACCACTTAGTCAGTGCTCTTCTCTAGTCTTCATTGTTAAAAGTGAAAGGGGACAATCCTGGTACCTGTGGCATGGAGCTCTTCTGGGGATTAAATAATTTAGTCTGTGAGGTGCTTAGATCAGTGCTCTACAGCATTGTTGTTTAGTTTGGGCTTCTTCCATGTCTAATGTGGGGTTTACTGGTAAACATTAGCTACTAGGAATAATAATATGATGGAGAATGGGCTTGAACACAGCAATGGTGGTATTTCATCATGTCGCTATTTCTGTAGTACTTCTAGTCCTGATAATATAAAGGGGAAAAAGCCTCAACACAGCTGTGTATCCTGGGTTGCTTTCTTTTCGCTCAACTTCTTAATTGAGATGCGATTTACATACCATGTAATTCACTCATTTAAAGTGTACTATCCAATGGTTTTTGGTGTATTACATTATTAATTTTCTTACATTTTGGTAAAAATATATAATTCAAAATTTGCCATCTTAACCATTTTTAAATGTTGATTTCAGTGGCATTAATTATATTCACAATGCTGTGCAATCGTTGTTTCTATTTCCCAATTTTTATTACCCCAAACAGAAAATCTGTACCCATTAAGCAGTTACTCCATGTTCCTTCTCCCCCAAGTCTCTGACTTAATGCATTTGCCTCTTCTAGATGCTTCATGGAAGGGAAGGCACACAGTATTTGTTCTTTTGTTACTGGTTTATTTTGCTTAGCATAATGTTTTCAAGGTTCACCTATGTTCTTGCATGCACCAGAACTTCATTCCATAGTTATATGCTACTGCATGGATAATACCATATTTTGTTTATCCACTCATCCATAGATGGGTATTTGGATTGCCATCATTTTTTGGCCATTATGAATAATGCTGCAGTAAACACAGACATGCAAGCATCTGTTTGAGTCTCTGCTTTCAGTCCACTTAGGAGTGGAGTTGTAGGCTCACATAGTAATTCCGTTTAAGCTTTTTGAAGATCCATCTGTTTCCTGAAAAACAGTTCCTTTTCCATCATTCTCTCTTCTTGTACTTCTTACCTGCAGGATTTATCTCCATGTACTTCCAATCAGCAGACGTGTTCTTGTATCTCCCTCCCATGTGTCTGAGGCAACACCCCTCGTCTCTGTTCTTCATCTACCAATAGAGCATTTATCACCCACTCTGGCCACACATCTTCAATCACGTTGATCTCAATGTCCAAGGAGGAGGAGGCTTTGTAGAAAGTCATCCATCGATTTTAGCCCACTCCAGCTGGATGTGGTTTCAGCCATAGGCTGGCCCTATATCCTCTAAGGCATGGGAAGTCACAGAGACATGGAGCCAAAGGCCCTGCAGAATTTCAGCCATCCTTAGTAGACAGGCTCCCTTATCCCCAAGCACCTTGCTTTGCTGTTCTTCATCAACTTTGCCTGTGATTAGGGTCACTTTGGTTACCCTGTCCAGGGAGAGAGTTATTCTCCACTTTTAATTTGCTCACAGTTTCTGCACTTTTCCATGAGCAAGTGGACTAATTAATGAATGCCCCAACAGACTGTAAGCCTGCCTCAGACAGCCTTTCTGGCTGTTGGGCTAATTGTTAGCTGGGGTTTCTGTATGTCATTCATTTCACAATAAGTTTCCTAATTAATCTCAGTACCGTTCTCACCAGAAGAAAGGCTGATATGGAGAGACATCCCCAATTACCATGAGAAAGGAAATGTCAAGAGCCCTGTTGAGTTTTCCTGGCATCCATCCCCTAGTCGCCAATGAAAACCGCCATTAACACAGACGCAGCTCCACCATCCACCCTGAAAACCAGAGAGTTGTGAGAGAGTGAGGGGCCCTGGACCACACAGACCCCACTCCAGGGAGGGACCTGCTGGTGTCGACACACTCTTGTACAGTAACACCAACTGCGTTTTCCATGATAGTGCAGAGAATCGGGTTGTGTGCGTGCTGTGTGCTACGTCATTGGCAGAAATGCTTCTGCTGTCCCAGCAGCAGGCGGGACTGATTTGATCCGGAAAAGCTAAAGTTCTCCTCTTTTGTCTGTGTTTTTGTGCCTGCAGGACAAAAGATCCTTCATCACCGAAGTGACGTTTTAGAAACAGTGGTCCTGATCAACCCTTCAGATGAAGCCGTCAGCACTGAGGTAAGCTGCCTGCCCCTCCGCACCCTCAGGCAGGGCCTCCCACAGAGGATAGAGACCCAGCTGATTACAGAGCCTGGGGCGGGTGGTGTGGGAGGGGGACACAGGAGAGAGAAGTTAGTGTCCAGGAGTGCTTCATTACCCACATTCAGTGGCTGGTTCTCTGAATCAGTGCCACCACACATCACCCCTCCCAGTGAGGACAAAATGGAAAATACCAGCTGGAAATCTACTGTTTTGTTGAGGCAAGTTGGGGCGTGGGTCCTGAAATCTTGGTTAAAGATGGGGGTGTCCTGCTGTGATAGAGTCTGAGATAGAGCAGGGATAGCCGCGTGCATGTCCTCATCGTAGAGGACCCACGTTTGGAGAAGAATGGCATCTCAGAGATATCCTGCCCATCCCCTTATCACTGTTGAAGGCAGAGTAGCACAGAGGTCAGCAGCTTGATCTCTGATGTCAGACTGCCTGAGCTCTGCCACTGATCCTCTGGGTGACCTTGGGCAAGTTATGGACTATCTCTTTGTGTCAGTTTCCACCTCTGAAATGAACATCATGACAGCACTTTACTTAATGTTCATATTTAGTATGGTGCTTGCAAGTGTCAAGTGTTTAGACCAGAGCATGACATCTAACAACTATTCTTCTTAATATTATTACCATCATATGAAATGATTGCCAGAGAGACAAACTGGGTAGAGGCATAGCTTGGAGATACTGCAGGTTCGGTTGCAGACCATATTTACAGTATATCGTGGTCTATGAAGTGTGTAAAAGTATTATGTCGAAAAATCCAATGTATATACTTTAAGGAAACATAACACAGAGACATGAAGTGAGCACATGCTATTGGGAAAAAATGATAGATTTGTTCAATGCAGGGTTGACACCGACTTTCAGTTTATAAACCACTCTATACTTGTGAGGTGTAATAAAATCACATTTGACTGCATTTCAGGGCCCAGTGTAAGATAGGAACCGAGCTGAAGCCAAGGGCCTGGTCACCTGGGCCAGAGGAGTTGAGTTCTCTCCACTTCCCTCTATTATAGTTCAGCACCTGTGAGACAGTTGCTTCTTGGTCACTGAGGGCGCCAAGGTCCCTGAAGGCCTCCGTGTCCACAGCGACTCTTTTGCCATGCTGGAAACATCTCTATGATGTTTTCAAAATTGAATATAATTCACACACCATAAAATTCCTTCTTTTATATACCATGTGATTCATTGATTTTTTTAATATATTCACCATAGTGCAACTATGATCACTATTTAATGTGTCCATCACCCCTCCCGCCAAATCCATCAGCACCCTCCACTCTACTCAGCCTCTGGTGGCCGTGAGTCTACTTTTTGCCTCTAATGGACGTCACTATTCTGGACATTTCAGATAATGGAGTCATATATGATGTGACCTTTTGTGTCTGTTTATCTCACTTAGTGTATTTTCAAGATTCATCCACATTGATACAGTCACGTGTCGCTTAATGGCATTTCAGTCAACAGACATCATGCGTGGCAGTGGTCCTAGTGGGCTATGTCATATAACTTGGTGTGCAGTAGGCTATGCCATTTAAGTTTGTGACATTCGCCCAACGGTGCATTTCTTAAAGTGTATCTCCATTGTTAGCGAAGCATGGCAGTACTTCATTCCTTTTTATGGCCAAATACTATTGCGTTATGTGGAGATACCACCTTTGGCTCATCCCTTAGCCAGTTGAGGAGCACCCGGGCCGCTTCCACTTTAGGGCTGCATTATCTAACCTGTGCTGCTCCCACCTCCATCAACAGGGCCTCTTTGACATCCACGAAGGTGTAAGGTTGAGGCATGCGACGGGCTAGCAATCTCTTTGTGACTGACAGCGTCAGAGAGTAAATACAACCTGAAGAAAGCTGGGAGATTAAATATGTCCAGGAAGACTGCCTAGAACAGCTGTGAAAAATAGAAATTAAAAAAAGGAGGAATTTCTTTAAGGAATCCAGGCTTGCCTCTGGAGCAGATGGAGCTGGAACAGTTACTTCCGTACATGTGGACGTGTGTTTTTCCTTGAGTAGACCCCTGCCTAACAGGGCACGTGTGGGTCAGGGCCTGTGTATGTTTGTAGCTGTTTCAGTGATGCTTGGTGGTCAGTTTGTGTGAACTGAATGGGGCTCAGAACAAATACCTTAGTGCTTAGAGCGGTGTTTCTGCTGAAGGACAGGTTGGCTCCCTGCCATTTAAAGTTCACAGAGAGTTCTTTGGTGCAAATCACTAAAAATTCAATGTGAATGATCCCCAGGCAGGGCAGCCTTTCATTTATGTTCATGTGTGGCACCTTGCCAATCCCCTTGGAGAGCGCACTTGGGGCTGGTGTTTGGCGTCTGGCTTGCACCCGGGGGTGGGAGGGGCTGACCTGGGATACCACCTGAAAATATGTTTCCTGGGGCAGCCATTGGGGGGACCGGGACTATATGGGGTGACTCAACCTGTGAGATATTCGTCAGGCTCAAATTACACATGCCGCTAGCAGACACAGCTGTGGAACAAATGACTGCCAGCTGTAGAAACTGCTTTGAGAATGAAAAGGAAACTAGGGGAGAAAGGCCACTTTGGCTACTGACTTGGGAGTCGCCAAACTTGGACAGTGGCATTTGTGGGTGAGCTGATGGCCAGCGTGCGTGACTTTGGCCAGCTCCCCAGGGAAAATGTGAATGCGAAGAATGACTGACTCTCATTGGCGATAAGCTTCAGGTGCGTGGTGGGCTAGCTGCAGGTGGGGTGGCACAGCTTCCCAGGGCTCACACCTGCTCCCTGTGCTTTGTTCCAGGTGCGTTTAATGATCACGGACGCTGCCCGGCACAAACTGCTCGTGCTGACAGGACAGCGCTTCGAAAATACCGGCGAGCTCATTCTCCAGTCGGGTTCTTTCTCCTTCCAGAACTTCATAGAGATTTTCACCGATCAAGAGGTGGGTGCCTGTCTGGGAAGAGCTAAACTTTACTTGCTTAGTTATTGTAACCTCAGGCTGCTCTTCGAAAGCACCTGAGGGAACTAGAGGAAGGGGAAGGAATCTCATTCTTTCTTTGAAATAAGCACAACTGTGTGATCTAACATAGAACTATCATGGTTCATCACCAAGAGAATTAAAAACACACATTTATAATTAAGTGGAGCCATTCTTACTGTGTCTGAGATACAGATGCAGCGGGGTTGGAATCATCAGCATTTTACAGATGGCAGAAAGGATGGAGAAATTGGAAACAACAGAGACCACAAGAAAACGTAGGTTTCCTGTTTTCTGAACTAATTCTCCAAAGATGTCTTGGGCTTTTTTCAGGATTTAACTGCCTGATCTCTCAGTAGTTGTGCTTCCTTTCCTGGTCTAGTTATTTCTGATTTCTCTTTTAATGCCTGGTTCTAGTGTTTGACTTCGTGCTGTGTGAACAACTCAAGGAAAGGAGGGTGAGAAAGGGATGAGGAAGTAGCTTAACTGAAGCTAAATCAGTAATATTTCTATAAATAGATCTTATTCAGAATGACACCTAGGAAGTATTGAAAAACTGTATGATATTAGTGATACTTGGTAAAAACATTTTCATTAGGTTATTTCTGCTTGAAAATTTATCCTACTTGGGAAACTTCTCTTTCCAAAATAACATGCCTCTTTTCATTTTGTTTGTTTATAGTTGTTACAGAAACAATTCAGGGCTATCCCCATAGCAAGCAGGGGCCTGGCCTGCCTGTCACTGACAGCAGATTTCTAAATGGAGAGGTTGAGGGGTGAGCGGGTGGGAGTGACAGCAGCAATTTCAAAGCATGTTCCTGAGAACTTCCGGAGACAGCTCTGGTCTCTGGGTATTGCAAAGGCCCATCTCTCTTTCCACCTGTACTCTTCCTTAGCCCTGAGCCTCACGGAGAGCTCTCTGTGTGCTTTTCATCTTTGGCAAGATCCATAAATAAACTGCCCGGTTGCATTTGCTCACCTGGAGACCCTTGTACAAAGCCTGGTCGGACGACATAACCACATTTCACTTTTCACACCCACCACCTCCCACCCCGAAGGAATCAGAAACTCTGAAAAGGAACGTTTTATTTAGTGTTGTCGCCCCAGCTTTCAGAATGTTGATGTCATCTGGGGCCTGAAGCAAATAGCCCTGGATCCCCACAGTGAGCCGGGGCCTCATTCTCGGCAGTACTGTCTTTACCACTTCAGAATGAAAGCTTGGGAGCCAAATCTGTCTTCTTCCAAGGTTGCTAAAGTTCAGGCTGTATGTTTTGTTCATCTTGTACTCACTGCACCCACACATAGTAAAGGCCCAGTAAGCCTTTGTTCAGTTGCATTGACATTCCCAAGCTGGGCGTGCCCTGGTGACTAAGCCATGCACTAAGCCAGCAGCTGGGATATACAGCATATAAAGCCCAAGGACCTGGGTTCAAGAACTGAGGTGGTGGGCCAACAACCAAAAATAAATAAAAATGCTTCCTCATCCCCTTCCTGCCTTCCTTACAAATGCTTCTTCCCCTTCTCCCTTACTTCCTCTGCCATACCCAAGCTGGATATGTAATTCTCATTCTACCTGCTGCCTTGATATTGATGTGACCCTTCATGTGAGAATCTTTTGCAAGACTATGTCCTCATGTTCCTCTTGTTCTCAGGGACAGTTGGGGATCTGTCTGATAGCTCAGAGGTCACACACACTCTCAGCACCTTCCCACTGGGGAAAGGGAAACAGCCCATGACCCAGCAACACAGGTGGGCAGTTAACTGGCTGCTCATTTATATGCACACAGGTGCCTCTCCTGCATTCCTCTGCAATTCTGCAGTTTCATGTTTGATTTCTACTCCTGTGTCATTGGTTTGTCTTTTTTGCAATAAAATGGACAAAGGACAAATGCAGGAAAAAGGGTTTGTCACAAGTATCACAGTTCATGTGTTTGGGCTCCAAATAATGCCGCTCCTTTTCAATAAGGCACAGTGTTAAAAATATTGTTGTTTAAATGAGTTTCTCTAGACCCTGGGAGTAGAATTTTAGCACCATGAACTGTGTATATATCAGAATTTGCCACTATTTACAGAAGAAAAAGACTGAGCAAGGTGAGTTCTGCAGAAGGCAGATTCCTCAGGGTTTATAATCACTGGGTTGTGTCCTGAAGGGCACACAGCTTCATGACATGCATCACGTCACAGGCATGAAGGCCAGAGACTCTGATCATATTCTCCTGTGCCTCCCTGTAACCCTGCTCCAATGCTTTGGAAAAAGTGCTATTGAACAACCAAGGAAAAGGACCTCTGGAGTTTCCGCTGAAGTCTAGATAAGTGTCAGGGGTGTGAGGGAAGAGAAGAGAAGGGGAGAGGACACTGGGTTGAAGAGCTTCTTCTTGCCCCAACCAGAGCAACTCAGCCTCTCGCTTTCACAGTGGGGACTTTTGAAGAAAGGGTGCCATAGCCAAAGTGGATTGCAAATGGCTGGACTAGACCGATGCTGCCACTCATTTACAGCTACAGTTGCCTCTTGTTTCCTTGGAAAAAAGGCTTGAGCAGAGAATAGAAAGACTCGGTGACAAGGAACCCTAAAGGCCCTAAGGGTGTCTAGTTTTCTTCCTTTTACTTCCATACTCCTTGAGATATATTGTCCTCTCTGGAAATACCGGAAACACAGTTTGGGAAAGTAAACAATACATTTTTTTCCACAAGAATAGCTAAAAATACATGACTGAAACATAGGATTATCAATGCACTGAGCTTCAGGTTTTAAGAGTCTTTAGGATGAACTACAAAACCAGAGATTACTGGTTGAGCAGTCATTTGGCTGATCTCTCCCTTCCTGAAATGCAAGAATGGTGAAATCACTATCCCCTGAGGGCCATTTTTCAATTGTTCAGTCTCTCCATTAGGAAGCTTTTCCTTATTTGTCTCATCATATCTTCAAGGAAGAATATGACTTCTTTTCCACCTGACAGTAACTTAGACACCCTTCACCAGGGCTGCCATTTTTTTCTCTTCAGAGTCCTCATTTCCAGTTCCACCCCCATTCATCAGTCAAGATATTAATGTTCCTTAGATTCCCTGCTCACTGTGCTTCAACCTCCATTAGGAGGAAGTGGGGTTCTAGGATTCAGCCTTGATGTTTTGGTTATTAGATTATTGCACGTATGAGTCCAGCGCTCAGGAAATGATTTGGGCTGGCTATGTTAATTTAGAAGCCATCAACCATCAGAAAGTTGGTGAAGTGATCTAGAGAGAGAAAACAGCTTAGAGAAGAAAGGGGCCCAGGTCTAGCATTTGGAGGAGAATCAAGGAGATGGAGCTGGTTAGGAGACTTGTTTCAGTTTGTTTCCTTATTTTGGTGTAGCTTCTCTAAAATGTTATGACTCAAAACTGGACACCATCATCTAGGGGACACTTTACAAGGTTAGGCCTGTGAGAGTCAAGGACTTCCATCATTTTCAAGATAATCTTCTATTCAATTAATCTGTAAGAAGCTTTGACCATTATCCACAGTTGCATGTCAGTGGGCGGGGAAGCCGGCTTTGAGGAGCTCTGTAATTTGCATAAATTGGGGACTCCCTTCAAGGAAAAAGAAACCAGAATTATTACTATACATATAGGATTTTGGGAGGGGATCATGGCAGCGAGGAGCCTTGATGTTTAAGCGTCTTTAGCTTTACGATGACATACGCATTTGCTCATTGACTAAATTCTGAGTCTTTTTTTCATGGATATTGTTTTAAGCCACATTTCCCAGCCATGCACTTTACCCACCTGATGTACAGGACCTTCCATTTATCCTTTCAGAGTTGACTTGGCAATCATCATCCCAAATGTCAGGAACTTTTACAAATTCTCATACCACATTTTGCTATGCCTCCCACTTTCATGCAATCCACGGATTTGATAAAAATGTTTTCAATTTTCCTTCAAGTCAGTGAACCCAAGGCAGTCCATCATAGACCTCCATTTAGGTTAACCCTAAGCAGCACGATTCATATGACTGGCTATAAATCCACTTAATTCTGCTACTATACTAAGCAGAGATCCTGTTAACCATCTTATAAAAACCCAGAGATAGGCTGTCAACTGTATTTCTTCATTTGTCAAGCAAGTAACCTAATCAAAAAGGAAATGTAGTTAGTAGACCATAGTTTAGAAATTTCATTTCATTAATATCATCCACAGTGAAATAATTTATTTCCTGTAGCTTCCTTCCTCTACCAGTATGTCTACATTTAATTAGAAATAGTAATTAATAAAAATTAAAAGATGGTCTTTGCCCCAAGTAATATTTTTCCAATCACCTTCTCATCCATCTCTATAAGAACAAAGGGAGAGCAACTCTTCATCTGCTTGAGAAGTAGTAGTGGACTTGTGGCATTTCCCAAGTGCCCAGTCCAGCAAGACTTCAGGTATTGAATTAGTGAAGTTCAGTACAGTTCTGTAAACACCCACTGAACCTGGTGATGATATATTAGGGAAACAAAGATAACTACAATACAGAGATAGGGAAGTTTAGTTTCCTGCTGTTCAGAAGCTTTTTAGCATAATGGGCTATAATATCTACCATTTACTATGATGTTTTCCAAACTCTTGTAGTGGAACATTAGTTTCCAAGACCCAGTCACAAGTTTCCTTGCCACTGCTTGAATTGTTGGGTCCTCCTTATTCTCATTCACTCATCTAATAGATATTGATTGAGTACCACAGAGGGATGAACATCTTTGTCCTCGAGGCACTTAACTCTCTTAACACAGATCTGGAAGCAGGCACTTGGGGAAGGACACTTCCTTTGCCTTGAATAGCTCCAAAGCGGCAGTGGGTCCTGCTCCTCCTACTCCCCTTGCCTATTGCACGGTCCCCTGATGCCGCTTCTCTCTGGCCCTAGTGTCCGCATTCTTATTTCACTTGCATAGAATGCTGTTGCTTCTCGAGAGGGACTGTGTTTTCCCTCTGAAAAGAAATCCGTCTGGCAGTGCTGAATTTTCTCCTGTTTTGCCTGATATTATCATCATTTTTTCATCCACCAGCCTCTTTGCTGTTTTACCCCTGACTTCTTCAGAATTCTATGCCACCTTGTTTTCTTCTGGAATCATTTTCTTCATTTCACAGGAACTCTCTGGGTAGAGGTGGAAAGATGGAAAGTTAGGAGGTACCCCTCAAGTCTTTACCATCTCTGAACCTGGTGCTTGCATGCATCACATCACAATAGCTAGCGATTAAAGACCTCCTACACCCAACTAGATATACTTTTCGTGTCATGCCCCTTGGTAAAGGTAGAATTTAAAAAATTTAAATGAACTAAACTTTTATAGTGAAAATTAAAAAAAAAACTCACTATTAAAGATTCAGCAGATGAGTTATCCTAGATTTTTTTTTTTTTGTCTAAAATATATTATAAAGCATGACTACTTTGCAGGTGCTCTGTGAAAAAATTAGGATTGAGAGAATCTTAATTGTGCTATTTTGATGGTGATGAGGGTCTATGCAAATTATGGGACAAGAAACCATATTTGGTGCTCATATTTGCTTTGGTTAGCAAATAATTTGAGCAAAGATTTCCCCAAGGACATCATTTGCTTTTCCCATTTTCTTAGCTCCCCAAATAGTTGATTCTTCTCTTTTTTAAAAAAATTTTTTATAGGAGATTATCAAGTTAGAGGAAAATGACAAGGTCAAAAACTTTTTATTTTGCTATTTTGTGATATTCTACATAAAATGTAGGACAAAAGGTTAAAAAAATACTCCAAAAAGTCTTATTTTATTATAATCTAGTGTAGAAACATTCAGATTCTAAAAACTACCCTTCTAGTCTCTCACACACACACACACGTGACCTCAGAATGTTGGTTCCTAAGAAGTTGCATGAGACAGGGAAAACCCCTTTAATTCTGAGAGGTAGGAGTTCAGAACTACCAGTCCAGGTTGCCTGGACCAGATGAAATCTTTGCTGTGCCTTTTCATTATCTGCCATCAAGAACACAGAGCTCTTTTCTATGGAAACTCTGGGCTGGTTTCTGAGCTTTTCTGCAATCAAAAGACAACTGGAGTTTATGTCAAGATTCTTCCTTGCTATTGACTAAGTAAGACCATGAAACATATAGACATAACAGGGAAGCAGAAAGAAAATGCTGTTTTCATTAAACCACACCTGTTTTCGTGTCCATTTGCTCCCTCACATTCTTATCCTGTGGGAAGTACTAAACACCGTGCCGAAAAAGTTTTGAACCAAAGAGGATCTTAGCCACAAACAACCAGCCTGCTCTGGAAAGAGCAGGAGTTGTGAGAGAGTAGGATGTCTCACAATGGCGTTAACCATAAGTAAGTGGGGGGACAACTGTGGTTATTTGCTTATGTAATTTTCCCGTTGCTTTCATCAGTGTGGCTGCCATCAAATGATTTGTACTTGCAGAGAATCTACTGGATGAACCGTTTGTGTTTTAAATAGTATGAACTGACGTCAGAAAAAAAATCATTTTTTTCAGTAATGTGCAATACCTCACTTCCTGTATCGCAGGGGGAAAAACATACAACTGTGTTTTTTTTTTTTTTCCTTTTTTCCTTTTCCTACCAGATTCTAAAGGCAGCAGTAATAAGTGCACTCTATCTAAATGCCTTTAATGAATCAATCAGGCCTTTTTTGCCAAACCCCGTGGAATAAAAGAGAAAATTTTCTACCAGTAGTGAAATGACTCCCCGCTGTGATAGTTTAATATTTTCTAAAGGGCATTTTGCATGATAGGCACCCAGGGGTAATAGTCATAGTATTTCATAAATGCAGTAGCACAGACCATTCAGATGACCACTTGTCTTAGGACTGGAGTTCTCCTGTTGGGCAAAAACAGATGGTGGAGGAGGTGGTGCTGATACTGTACTGGGTGCTTGAGGCAGATGAGAGTAGTGGGGGGGTGGGGTTCAGGAAAGAGACTGCACACCTAATAGTATGGAGCTCGTTTCGCATTTTAACAACCAGTGTTTCTGAAATTAACCCTATGTACGTTCAATGATCTTGTAATACCTAGTCACTGAGGGAGATGATGACCCAATGATGAAAGCGCTTAAACATTTTCTCTTTCTTTCTTTCTTTCTTTCTTACTCTGTTTTAAAAATCCCAGATCGGGGAATTACTAAGTACTACCCATCCTGCCAACAAAGCCAGCTTAACCTTGTTCTGTCCCGAAGAAGGGGACTGGAAGAACTCCAATCTTGACAGACACAATCTCCAAGACTTCATCAATATTAAACTTAACTCAGCTTCTATATTGCCGGAAATGGAAGGACTTTCCGAGTTTACTGAGTATCTCTCAGAATCAGTGGAAGTCCCATCTCCCTTTGACATCCTGGAGCCCCCCACGTCGGGCGGATTTCTAAAGCTCTCCAAGCCCTGTTGTTACATTTTTCCGGGAGGTAGGGGCGATTCTGCATTATTCGCAGTGAATGGATTCAATATGCTCATTAATGGAGGATCAGAAAGAAAATCCTGCTTCTGGAAGCTCATCCGACACCTGGACCGAGTGGACTCCATCCTGCTCACCCACATTGGGGATGACAATTTACCTGGAATTAACAGCATGCTACAGCGGAAAATTGCAGAGCTTGAGGAAGAACAGTCCCAGGGCTCTACCACAAATAGTGACTGGATGAAAAACCTCATCTCCCCTGACTTAGGAGTTGTGTTTCTCAATGTCCCCGAAAATCTGAAAAACCCAGAGCCAAACATGAAGATGAAGAGAAGCATAGAAGAAGCTTGCTTCACGCTCCAGTACCTAAACAAATTGTCCATGAAACCAGAACCTCTATTCAGAAATGTAGGCAATACCATCGATCCCGTCATTCTCTTCCAAAAAATGGGAGTTGGCAAACTTGAGATGTATGTGCTTAACCCAGTGAAGAGCAGCAAGGAAATGCAGTATTTTATGCAGCAGTGGACTGGCACCAACAAAGACAAGGCTGAACTAATCCTGCCGAATGGTCAAGAAATCGACATCCCGATTTCCTATTTAACGTCAGTTTCATCTTTGATTGTATGGCATCCAGCAAACCCGGCAGAGAAAATCATCCGAGTCCTCTTTCCTGGAAACAGCACCCAGTACAATATCCTTGAAGGACTGGAAAAACTCAAACATTTAGACTTCTTGAAACAGCCGCTAGCCACACAGAAGGATCTTATTGGCCCAGTGGCCAGTCCTGCGCTGAAACAAGTCAAACTGAAACAGAGGGCTGACAGCCGGGAAAGTCTCAAGCCGGTCACAAAACCACTTTCCAGCAAATCTGTACGCAAAGAGTCTAAGGAAGAAACCCCCGATGTCACAAAGGCTAATCACGTGGAAAAGCCATCCAAAATCGAAAGCAAAGACAAGGTAATAGTGAAAAAAGACAAGCCAGTCAAAAGCGAGACCAAACCTCCAGTGACGGAAAAGGAGGTGTCGGGCAAAGAGGACCAACCTCCAGCGAGAGCCGAGGTAGCGGAAAAACCAGCCACCGATGTCAAACCCAAGGTGGTCAAGGAGAAGATGGTGAAAAAGGAGACGAAGGCCAAAGCTGAAGACAAGAAGGAGGAGAAGGAGAAACCGAAGAAAGAAGTGGCTAAGAAGGAGGACAAGACACCTATCAAAAAAGAGGATAGACTCAAAAAGGAGGAGGTGAAGAAGGAAGTGAAAAAAGAAATCAAGAAAGAAGAGAAAAAGGAATCCAAGAAAGAGGTTAAGAAAGAAACACCACTGAAGGAAGTCAAGAAGGAGGTCAAGAAGGAAATTAAGAAGGAAGAAAAGGAACCCAAAAAAGAAATCAAGAAACTTCCTAAAGATGCAAAGAAGTCATCTAGTTCTCTATCTGAAGCCAAAAAACCAGCTTCCTTGAAACCAAAAGTCCCCAAGAAGGAAGAGTCAGTTAAGAAAGACTCTGTTGCTGCAGGGAAGCTAAAGGAGAAGGGGAAAGTAAAAGTCATTAAGAAGGAAAGCAAGACGACAGAGGCCGCAGCTGCAGCCGTCGGCACTGTGGCGGCCACAGCAGCAGTGGCGACAGCCGCGGCCATAGCCACCACTGGCCCTGCCAAAGAACTTGAAGCTGAGAGGTCCCTGATGTCATCCCCCGAGGATCTAACCAAGGACTTTGAAGAGTTGAAGGCCGAAGAAGTTGATGTAGCAAAAGACATCAAGCCTCAGCTGGAACTGATCGAGGATGAAGAGAAGAGGAAGGAAACTGAGCCAGTGGAAGCCTACGTCATTCAGAAAGAGACAGAAGTCATCAAGGGTCCTGCTGAGTCCCCTGATGAGGGCATCACCACCACTGAAGGGGAGGGTGAATGTGAGCAAACACCTGAAGAGCTGGAGCCAGCTGAGAAGCAGGGGGTAGACGACATTGAAAAATTTGAAGATGAAGGTGCAGGTTTTGAAGAATCCTCGGAGACGGGAGACTATGAAGAGAAGGCAGAAACGGAGGAAGCTGAGGAGCCGGAAGAGGATGGTGAGGAAAACGTGTGTCTGAGCAGCTCCAAGCACAGCCTCATGGAGGAGGAGGAACGTGTGAAGGCTGAAGCAGATGCACGCATTAAGGAGAAGAGGGAGTCTGATGATCGAGCAGAGGAAGATATGGATGAGGCCGTGGAGAAAGGAGATGTTGAACAATCTGAGGAGGAGGGTGATGAGGAGGACAAAGCTGAGGATGCCGGAGATGAAGACTACGGACGCGAAAAAGTTGAAGCTGAAGATTACGTGATGGCTGTGGTGGACAAGGCTGCAGAGGCCAGTGGTGCCGACGATCAGTGCGGATTCCTTACCACGCCAGCCAAACAAGAGGGAGCCCAGTCTCCTGCCCAAGAACCTGCGTCTTCCATTCATGACGAGACTTTACCTGGAGGCTCTGAGAGTGAGGCTACTGCTTCTGATGAGGAGAATCGAGAAGACCAGCCTGAAGAATTCACAGCCACGTCCGGCTATACACAGTCTACCATTGAGATATCCAGTGAGCCCACCCCAATGGATGAGATGTCTACTCCTCGTGATGTGATGAGTGACGAAACCAACAATGAAGAGACCGAGTCCCCATCTCAAGAATTTGTGAATATCACCAAATATGAGTCTTCGCTGTATTCTCAGGAATACTCCAAACCTGCTGTTAAATCATTCAATGGATTGTCTGATGGGTCGAAAACAGATGCCACTGATGGGAAGGATTACAATGCATCTGCCTCCACTATCTCACCACCCTCGTCCATGGAGGAAGATAAATTCAGCAAATCTGCTTTACGCGATGCATACTACTCGGAAGAGAAAGAGGTGAAAGCCAGTGCTACGTTGGAGACCAAGGACACTGTCTCAGCAGTTTCAGATGAAAACCTTAGTCCATCCAAGAGCCCATCCCTGAGTCCATCTCCACCATCACCCATAGAAAAGACCCCCCTGGGTGAACGTAGTGTGAACTTTTCTCTGACGCCCAACGAAATCAAAGTTTCAGCAGAAGCGGGAGCAGTCCCAGTCTCTCCTGAGGTGACCCAGGAAATAGTTGAAGAACATTGTGCTAGTCCTGAGGATAAGACCCTGGAAGTGGTGTCTCCATCTCAGTCTGTGACTGGCAGTGCCGGCCACACACCTTACTACCAATCTCCTACCGATGAGAAATCCAGTCACCTCCCCACAGAAGCCATTGAAAAGCCACCAGCAGTTCCAGTGAGTTTTGAATTCAGTGATGCCAAAGATGAGCACGAAAGGGCTTCCATTAGCCCCATGGATGAGCCTGTGCCTGACTCGGAGTCTCTCATTGAAAAAGTTTTGTCTCCTTTACGGAGCCCTCCCCTCATTGGCTCTGAGTCTGCCTATGAAAGTTTTCTCAGTGCCGATGACAAGGCTCCTGGTAGGTGTACTGAAAGCCCCTTTGAAGGAAAGAATGGAAAACAAGGCTTTTCGGGCCAAGTAAGTCCAGTTTCTGACATGACTTCTACTAGTCCTTTCCAAGACAAAGAGGAAGAGAAAAGCACAGATTTTATACCAATCAAGGAAGACTTTGGTCAAGAAAAGAAGACTGACGACATTGAAGCCATGAGTTCTCAGTCAGAGCTGGCTTTAGACGAAAGGAAGTTAGGAGGAGAGGTGTCTCCCACACAAATAGATGTCAGTCAGTTTGGCTCTTTTAAAGAGGACACCAAGATGTCCATTTCTGAAGGCACTGTCTCCGACAAGTCAGCTACTCCTGTTGATGAGGGAGTAGCAGAAGACACGTACTCTCATATGGAGGGTGTGGCCTCAGTCTCCACAGCTTCCGTGGCTACGAGCTCATTCCCAGAGCCGACCACTGATGACGTTTCTCCTTCTCTGCATGCCGAGGTTGGCTCCCCACATTCCACAGAAGTAGATGACTCCCTTTCAGTGTCTGTCGTGCAAACACCTACCACTTTCCAGGAAACAGAAATGTCTCCATCTAAAGAAGAATGCCCAAGACCAATGTCAATTTCCCCACCAGACTTCTCCCCTAAAACAGCCAAGTCCAGGACACCAGTTCAAGATCACAGGTCTGAACAATCCTCGATGTCTATTGAATTTGGCCAAGAATCTCCTGAGCACTCCCTTGCTATGGATTTCAGTCGACAGTCTCCAGATCACCCTACAGTGGGTGCAGGTGTCCTTCACATCACTGAAAATGGGCCAACTGAGGTGGACTATAGTCCTTCTGACCTGCAGGACTCTAGTTTATCACATAAGTTACCGCCAATGGAGGAGCCATCCTACACCCAAGATAATGATCTTTCTGAGCTCATCTCAGTATCTCAGGTTGAGGCCTCCCCTTCCACCTCTTCTGCACATACCCCTTCTCAGATAGCTTCACCTCTCCAAGAAGATACTCTGTCTGATGTTCCTCCCAGAGATATATCCTTATATGCCTCACTTACTTCTGAAAAAGTACAAAGTCTGGAAGGAGAGAAGCTCTCACCCAAATCTGATATCTCTCCACTCACCCCAAGAGAGTCCTCTCCTTTATATTCCCCTAGCTTTTCAGATTCTACCTCTGCAGTCAAAGAGAATGTACCAGCTTGCCACACTTCCTCTCCTCCACCAATGGACGCAGCATCTGCAGAGCCCTATGGCTTCCGTGCCTCGATGTTATTTGATACGATGCAACACCATCTAGCCTTGAATAGAGATTTGACCTCATCTGCCATAGAGAAGGACAACGGAGGAAAGACACCAGGTGATTTCAGCTATGCCTATCGAAAGCCTGAGAAAGCAAGCAGATCCTCAGATGAAGAAGGTTATGACTTTGAGTCTTATGAGAAAACCTCCCGGACCCCAGATGTGGGCGGCTATTACTATGAGAAGACAGACAGAACCACAAAATCCCCATGTGGCAACAACTACTCCTATGAGACCACTGAGAAAACCACTAAGACTCCTGAGGATGGGGGATATGCCTATGAAATTATTGAAAAAACCACACGAACCCCCGAAGAGGGTGGGTACTCCTATGAAATAAGTGAGAAGACGATAAGGACCCCTGAAGTGAGTGGCTACAGCTTTGAAAAGACTGAGAGGTCTAGAAGGCTCCTGGATGACATCAGCAATGGTTATGATGACTCTGAAGATGGTGGTCGCACACTTGGGGATTGTAGCTACTCCTATGAAACCAGTGAGAAAATTGCCAGTTTCCCTGAGTCTGAAAGTTACTCCTATGAGAAGTCGACAAAAATGACACGAACTCCCGATACTTCCACATACTGTTATGAGACTGCAGAGAAAATCACTAGAACCCCCCAGTCATCTACATATTCCTATGAGACCTCAGACCAGTGCTACACTGCAGAAAAGAAATCCCCCTCGGAGGCTCGCCAGGATGTTGACTTATGCCTCGTGTCGTCTTGTGAATACAAGCATCCAAAGACAGAGCTTTCACCCTCCTTCATTAACCCCAATCCTCTTGAGTGGTTTGCCAGCGAAGAGCCGACTGAAGACTCTGAGAAGCCCCTCGCCCAATCGGGGGGAGCCCCGCCACCGCCAGGAGGCAAGTCACAGGGGCGACAGTGTGATGAGACCCCTCCCACCTCAGTCAGTGAGTCGGCCCCATCCCAGACCGACTCGGATGTTCCCCCGGAGACAGAAGAGTGCCCCTCCATCACAGCTGATGCAAATATTGACTCTGAAGATGAATCAGAAACCATCCCCACAGACAAGACCGTGACATACAAACACATGGACCCACCTCCAGCCCCCATGCAAGACCGAAGCCCTTCTCCGCGTCACCCTGATGTGTCCATGATGGACCCAGAGGCCTTGGCCATTGAGCAGAATCTGGGCAAAGCTCTGAAGAAAGACCTAAAAGAGAAGACCAAGACCAAAAAGCCAGGTACAAAGACCAAGTCATCTTCACCTGTCAAAAAGGGCGATGGGAAGTCTAAGCCATCTGCCGCCTCCCCCAAGCCAGGGGGCTTGAAAGAGTCCTTAGATAAGGTGTCTAGGGTGGCTTCCCCTAAGAAGAAAGAATCTGTGGAAAAAGCAACAAAAACCACGACCACACCCGAGGTCAAGGCTGCACGTGGGGAAGAGAAAGACAAGGAGACCAAGAATGCAGCCAATGCCTCCACGTCCAAATCAGTGAAGACGGCAACTGCAGGTAGGTGGAAGGTACTGGCAGCCCCTGCAGAACCCCTCTGTTCTGCTTGTGACTGGAGCCTGGGAGTTTCCATTTGGCTTTGTACTGGCACTGAGAGAGCACAGCTTGCTGCTCTTTCTTCCCTTTACTCTCCTGCCAAGAGCTATAGATCTAGATGCAGCGTATTGCTGAGGCTTGGTGATGGCTCAGCAAATGGCCGAGCAGCTCCCACTCACCGGTTGCAGTTCCTGGGTTGGCTCCATTCTGCAGCAGAGCACCTTCAGCCTAGTCTAAATCCTCAGAACCAAGGGTGTGTGTTCAAGCTTCTCTGGAAGACTGCTGGCATTGACTGTGGCATTGGCCACACTGGCCCCAGCATCAGGCTGAGGTGACACAGGCCAGGTGTTCCCAAAGCCCTAGGGAGAACCAGAGGTTCCAAGCCTGGGATGACCAGCAGAGACCCACTTAAGTTTTTAAAAATTTAAATAAAGTTATAATATTTTTTAATTAAAATATTTTATAATTAAATCACCAGGGTGGAAATACATCCCTTTTAAAGACAATACTTTGTATTGTTTTAATCCACTAACAAATGCATAATTTCAGTTGGTCAGTGAGTACCTTGCCTACATTGAGAGCAAAGCATCCATTGAAGACTTTTCTCATCTCCCTCTGATTCTACAGCCTCACTAACAGAGATTCAGAATTCTGTTTCAGATGGAAATTCCACTTAGCAAGAGCAGAGATCCTGACAAGTGATTTTTCATTCGTGTTTTACTTTCAAGTTCCAGATTTATCAAATTCTCAGAAATTTCCTGAGGGTTTGATGAAACCAGGCTTTTGACAGCTAAGCTACTTTTTGATGCTTCAAACTAATGCTGCGGGTTTACATGAATATATTTTATTTGCTTTGCATAGTTATTTAGAGATTTCAGGTCACAATTTGCAAAGTAATATAAATGGACCCAAACACATAAAGCAAAAATAAATAACATTTCTCTGATTTCTTAGGGAAAATCTGAGCGATAACATTTAGGACTCTCAAGGTCAGTCTATTTTAGGAACTATTACCAACAGTTACAAAGTTTCACTCACAGCAACAGGAGCACAATTTAAAAATGTAGTTTTCATCAGATTTCCTCTTTTTGCCTGCAAGTAGAAAACAAACTGACCTTGTTCATGTTTAGAACAAAAGAAAAGTCCCCAGATAACTCTTTGGTCTGAAAGCACAGGCAGCTGATATGGACTTAGGACAAAGCATGAAATCCAGTCAGACAGATTAAACACCAACTGAAATTTGCCACCAAACTTGCCAGAACATATATATTCTAATCCACACAATCTATTTTTTTTAAAACTTGTCATTCAAAGTGATACTTTAAAGGTAAAAGTAATAAAGATGAGTTCATTTGAATTTACTTTGAAGATGCTTTTCCAATAGATTTCTCCAAAGATACAAATTGTACTATTTGATTTTTAAAACAAACCTGGGTGAGTTTGTGGCCCGCCCTTCGGTGTGTCGAGAAACAATATTCTAGAATATTCTAGAAGGAATAATCTACCGATATTCATATGCTGTTGATAGTAGTGATTTTGTGTGCAAGGGCACGTTGCAGCCACTTTTGATTATTAGAACAACTACAACTCACACTTCTACAAGTCAGACTTCTCTGGGAGGCCAACACATGGATATTTTGAGGGCTTTCAGCTCAAATTCATGAAAATGGCTAATAATCCATTCATAAAATGAATCAATTTTTTTTCAGTTATTAGCTTGGCTGATTCTTACCACTTTCTACCCCCCTAAAAATAAACCTGCACAGTTGAGGGAATTCACTGATTATTTTAACTCTGGGATGACAGTCTTTAAACATCTTATGGAGAAAGGAAAGAAGGTTTACTGTATTGGATCCAGCTGATATTTTAAATGGCTTTATAGCAATAATATCAAATCAGTTGCACATTTGAATCATCCTGGGTGCTTTTAAATGGTGGTAGTGGTGAGACCCCTCTAGCCCATCCCAATTAAGTCAGACTCTGGCGTGTGGGGTCTGGGAATGAGCTTTAAGCATACTAGGTTATTTTAATTATGCAGCCAGGGTGAAGAAGCACTGTCTCAGAACGCTGGTTCTGTTAGTGTTTAACCTTTCTAACTGGAACAAGTCAGAAAGCCCACTCACCAAACAAGGTGCCAGAAACTGATTGGGCTAATCTGAATCCTTCCTTTGCCCAGTCTTTCTGACTTAGACTGGGAATTTTGGCTGCTGGTTGTTCCTTTCCCTGGTCTGATGTGCTAGAGATAGTCTGCTCTTCCTGAGCATTCCTGCTGTCAAAGTTTGGTATCCTTTCTTGTCTAGGGAGAGACATCTCACATTTCAGAGCACTATGCTAAGCAGGAAATACAGCATTTCATTTATCAGTGAATGAGGTTAAGGTGCTGAGGGTCTTGGAAATTACACAAAGTTAAGATCTCAAGCCATTTACTATGTTAAATATTCAGGTATGATGTTCAGCTGTGGGCAAAATTGTCCTCACAGGGGACCCTAATGTATGTTACTAAGAATGCTTAACTCTGGTTTACCCAAAGGGTTATCCATAAAGGGAAACCATTCCATTTATTTTTCCTGTCAAGATGGTAAACATCCGTGTTATGTATTCTCACATTGCCATTGTTAATTGCCCTGTGTGTGTCTGAGACAGAGAGAGAGACAAAGAGAGACCCAGTCTGTCCTCCTTTTGCAAGTCTTAGGGACCTCGTGGATGAGAAGGGAAAGTGTGCTGAACTTACGGGTCTCTGTACCTTCCCGTGAACCCCGACTTTCTGTTTTTGTTTGTTTATCGAAGGACCCGGAACCACAAAGACGGCCAAGCCCTCCGCACTGCCTCCAGGCCCCCCTGTGTATTTGGACCTCTGCTACATTCCCAACCACAGCAGCAGTAAGAATGTTGATGTAGAATTTTTCAAGAGAGTGCGATCCTCCTACTACGTGGTGAGTGGGAACGACCCCGCTGCTGAGGAGCCCAGCCGGGCTGTCCTGGACGCCTTGTTGGAGGGGAAGGCACAGTGGGCCAGCAACATGCAGGTAGGAGACCCCGAAGAGTGTCTGCTGCCACAGCGCGGTGTCCATGGGCAGAGGGCCGAGCTGTCACTGAGAGTGTGGGTCCACGTGAGGTGCCCCATGGGTCTGTCATGCATGAAATATCCTGAGGCCCGCATGGACTTCATACACAGAAGAGAGTCTAAAAGAATTTTTAAACATACATATATGTTTTTTAATCAAGGTAACTTACTTACAGCACACGTTTTAGATGTGTAGGTTGACTCTTCATCAGCTCTAGGATAACGCAGCACAACCACCAAGTTTCTAAGAGTCCTCCACCAGAGTCCTCTGGATTCTCACTGCCCTTTGCTCCCATCCCTTCTGGTAACCTCAGCTTTGTTGTCAAAGTCCAGGGGTTTGGTTTTGTCTGTTTGCTTCGTTTCTTTATTTTCCACATGTGAGTGAGATCATCGGGCATTTATTTTCTCCTTCTGACTTATTTACTTTAGCATAATCCCCTTTAGTTCCATCCATGTTGGTAGGATTTCATCCTTTTTTTTTAAAAGAAATATAGCTAAGTAGTATTCCATTGTGAATATACACCATATGAATAAAATCTTACTCTTGGAGTCAACCAGCAACCGTGGCTTGGAAGAAAAGCCCCTTTACCAGCTAAGGCATAGTTCATTTATTTGTTAAATGGGCCCCAAATTAGTTGCCCTTTTTCCTGATGTAACAGGAGTATATCTGTAGGAATGAAAGCGATCATATTTCTCTTTGGGAGTTATTAAGGGACTGTCTTTACTTCTTTGTGTTTCATGAATAAACCAAAGCTAGGAATACGTCCATTTGTAAAATCAACTACCCGTGCAAAGATCAATAGAAAGAGCATTGCTGAAAATTGTCCCCAGCAGGACACTCCCAGCTCCCAGCTCCACTATGACTGGCTGTGAATGTCTCCATTATTTCAGCTGTAATCTTTGCTTATCTAAGTTTTTCTTGTGATTCTGCACAGTTGCCTATCAGACCGCATTTGCATAGTATTAACTAGAATTACTTATTTAATATCAGGAAATCTAAAGAGAAGCACCCAGTGGTCTCAAGGAACACTGCATAGAACCTCTGCTAGTCTAGCCAGACCCACCCACCCACTCACATCACTCCTCCGTCTCCAACCACATACACAGGTTAAAGATAAAAGCTTTTCTTCTCAGGATGAAGTGTTCGTCACATACAATTAAACAACTGAGCTGCAATCATAACTAAAGCTTCTTGAATTACATACACAATATTATGAATATAAAACTTACCAGCGTGTTAAAGGAAATATAAGACATTCCACCTTAACTGAAGCACTTCTCTTAACACTAAAGAATTGAAAACCTGACAGAATATAGATGCACATTGACTAGTCGTTAGCTACTAGCGGGTCCTGTCAGCTCCTCTAGAAAACCTTTTTGTTTTTGTAGCTTTACTCTGCTTCCTGGAAAATAACTTGAAAAGTCTTATATTTCTCTCTCTCTCGCTCTCTCTCTTTCTTTTCTTTCTTGTATAGGCAGGCAGAGGAGAGAGGAAGAAGCATTTTTATTTATTTTTATTTAGTTGTCCACACTGGTTTTCCCCTCTGGACTCAGGTCTTGAACCCAGGACCTTGGGATGTATGTGGGACTGCTCCAGGGATGTCGTAGGCCGCTAGGCCACCAGGGCGCACTCATGTCTTGCATATCTTGAGGGAAATGAATTTTTTTTCCGTATTCCTTTCTTCTTCTAATAGTTTTATGAAGACTTTATTATTCCATTTTTTTTTTTTCATCTGATTTCTGGCCCTGCCCTTAAACAGCTAGTCTTCTCTCCCTTGCAGGTGACCCTGATCCCGACTCATGACTCAGAAGTGATGCGGGAATGGTATCAGGAGACCCATGAGAAACAGCAGGACCTCAACATCATGGTTTTAGCAAGTAGCAGCACAGTGGTTATGCAAGATGAGTCTTTCCCTGCATGCAAGATTGAACTGTAAAAACCAAGGCCAGCCACACCACAGGATTTGAACTTTGTTTCCAGAAATTCTTCAATTTGAAACTACCTTTTCTAAAAAGTCAATCATCTAAATACATTGCTGAACTGTTACCTGCCAAACGCTATACTGTGTCATAGTGATGTAAGTCACTAATATTTCTCACTTTTTGCTGATTGCTAAGGGAAGTAACAGTATTCCCATAATAGGGTTCAAGTTACTGCAAAATTACCTACCCCTGTTCATCTCTGCTCAACATTTGGAAACCATGCACTAGCAAACCCAACTGACTTCTGCTAGGTAGAGGCATTTGTCTTATAGCGAGAAAGAGAGAGAGAGAGATAAGGGAAGAGAGAAAGGAAGAGAGAGAGAGAGAACAAAGAGAATGCAGGAGAGAGAGAATGAGAAAGAAAAAGAATGCAAAAGAAGGAGCTGAAATGACAGAGAGCACTGGTGAGACACCCAGAGAGAAAAAGCGAGAGCATTGTGGGGTAAAGAGGAGAACATTACCAACAGTTAGGTCTGCATTTTCTCAGGCAGTCTGTTTTCTGTAGTCTACATAGGCAGATTTTTCAATCTGTGTCAGTATGAGTCATCAGAAAGAGTCTTAATTCTCGAAAACAAGTTGGCGGGCAGAAAAGAAAAGAACAAAACTTGTTATGAGGGCACGTGAGATTTTCACGCCTTAATTAAGCACCTTCGTTTGAAGGCTGCACACTGACTTAACGTAGTACATATAGAGCAGACATGGAAGTGGTTAGAACCCCACTCAGAACTCTCAGACTCTTCAGACACAGGAGTAGGTTGATCTAAGGCATGCTCCCAGCATTTGTACACCCAGTTAGTCCACTCTGAGTCAAGTAACCTGCATGCAGAAACACCCAAGTCCACCCCAATTAACAAGCAAATACCAAAGCAGTTGGGAGTACATATGGTAGACAATTTGCCTTAGAAAGTGACTTGAATGTACAAAAAGATACTTGATGCACTTATTTTTTAATGTGAGACAGCAAGTTTATAAAACATCCGTCTAGGATGGTAGATACTCCAGTTAAAGAAGCGTGTGTGAGTGTGTGGGGGTACTGGAAGCTCATCTGATTGGTGCAACAGTCTGATGCTGAGTCACGCGTGTTGAATACCACCTCAATGCACCTGTGACCCCTCAGCCAAACAGTTAACCCTTTATAGCTTCTCTACTGCAAGTTCAAGATTGAAGTGGCTTCTATGATCAGAACTGGGAAAACCTTGAATCTTATGGTGGAAGAGTTTCTCAGCAAGTGTACAGTATTTACCTTCCATTGTCTTACATTGGCTTTTTTCTTTAAATTTTTCCATTAATTTCAACATAATTATGGGAACAAGTGTACAGAAGATTTTTTTTTTTAAGATACGTGAGAACTTTTCATAGATGAACTTTTTAACAAATGTTTTCATTTACAGGAAAATGCAAAGAAAAATTTCAAGTGATAGCCTTTTTTTTTTTTTTTTAAGTGTTTCGTAAGACAAAAAGAGAATCTTTTTTTGAAGTTCTAGTGAGATTGAAGTCTGATATTGCAGTAATAATACTTTAAAAACCCATAATTACCAGGAATAGTGATACCTCCCCCCTTGATTTCCGTAACATAAAAGTCTGAGAATGTACTATTTAAGAGTGGGGGAAAATGGCATGGTAGGCTACTTTTCAGGCTATTTCAAGTCCATCACCCAATGATATCACATACTTCGTTCAAGAAAGAGCCAAGACAAGTTCACAAAAACTAGTGAAAATTTTCTTTTCTGGAAAAAAAATGAAATAATACATTATTTCAAATTCCTAATTCCTGCGGTTCATCATGTCGAGTTCAGAGCTCATGTCCATTGCTGTCATTATCCAGCTATGAACCTGGGAAGAAAGATCACGATTAGAACGGATGTCAAGTTTCACGTTGCAGATCAATGCACCCATGTTCAAATGAGGTGAACTTCTGGGTGACAGCTGTGCTGTGCTTTGTCACGTTACGTTTCCTGCAGACTCTAAGATCGATGGAGTTTAGTGAACAATGACCTCATTTCCTCTTCTGTGTTAGTTATTTATTTCAGAATTAACATTTTAGTTTCTTTTTGTCTGAGAACTGTGTGTTTTGCACTGCTAACTATGAGGGTTTAGACAATGCTTCTTCAGGGTCTCTTCACTGAGGGCCTCTGCAGTCTACTTAATGCTGTGAATTACATTTTTCAAATGTTTAATTTTTTTTTTTTTTAAAGTTAATATTCTATTTTTTTTAGGTTTCTCTAGAAATGCAGCTTTTATTTATTATCCCATTTCTTTCAAGTCCTTAAGAACAACGCATTGTTAAGGGTACAAAAATTAACACATGATGGAAAACTCATCATGATTCCAAAAATGGATTTCATTGAGTATAACCTCATCTACTTCAAAGATATTTTGTGAGACAATGCAGCTCGTCTCAAGATGATTGTTTCATGATTAGTTGTTAATATGAGTTGGACATGGTGCATGGGAGGAGAAACACTGTTTCTTGCCAAATCCAGATGTCTGGTTGCATTTTCTTTGATATAAATGGAATTATTTTCCAACATCCTAAGTTAAACTTCTTTAACATATATATTATTTTGCTTTTAAAAAAGTACAAACATTTTTGGAGATTGATTGCCAGTCTTCAATCATAATAACCATTTCATTTCTTTCTTTTTTTTTTTGCTAAGATATTTAATGGGAAATAATACACAAAAGCTGCTGCTAATCAGCTGGCTCTTTTTCCTATACAATAAATCATTACCGTTCGCCATCCATAGTTCTCAGTGATGACCACAGAGCCTGAGTATACCAGGAAAACCAATATTTGCATTAAAGGTTGCTCCTGTCCTTCCAGATACCTTTCCTACCTGTGTGACTAACCTGATTTTGCTAGTTCCGTAAATCCACAGTTAGTTTAGTAACAGCCATCTCGATGTACCATGTACATTCATGGTGAGAGCTAAAGATTGACACAGACTTCCAGGAACCTTATTCCTACTGATTACTTAATCCAATTGTATAGATTGAATATGTGAGTGGAAGGAATTTACACTCTGTTTAAATGATGGGATTCCATCGAGGTAGCATTCATGATCACGACCTTTCGGGTAGTAGTCTTAAGCAAAATCCTGCAGAGACTAAATGTTAGAGATGACCCTCCATTTTCAATTTTAACTAATTCTATTCCCTTCTCAAAACCTAACCCTTGTGCATGCTTTCTCAGTCGTGTGGTGGGACTGGATACAATGACTGACTCTCCCCTCTTCCCCCCAACACCATTTTCCATGGAGTTCCAGACAGTTTTTTTCTTGACCTTACATATCATAGTGAATGGTTTCCCCCGTGTAGATGAATGTTTTAAGTGTCGCCAATAGCTTATACAGTTTAGGAGCTTTCCAATACTCACTGAAGAAGATTGAATCATTTGCTAATGGAAATTTTACCACCTTCCATTTTCCCTCTGTTACCAAATTTCGGCTCTCAGGAGCTGCTCTGCCATTCTGAAATGACTTTTCTTGCCTTTCTTTAGTCACCTGTCACAGGAGGTTCTTGCTCAGTAATGGTATTGTGAACTAGATTAATAGCTTTTTGTTTTTCTTTTGCGCTTCAGATTTAGAAGAAAAGATCCTGTTTCCATTCGAAAGGCAATGTAAGCTTTTATCTTTTAGTCAACTGAACTACACACCTAAAGCAGCCTAAGGATGAGCATTTCTTTGAAAGCAATTAGGTTATTCACCTGGTATTCAAACTATTACTATTTTGAAAATATTCTGTGACTTTATTTAATTTAAAAGGCAGCATCAAAAACTCAAAACGAAGGGGAAAATACTAGCTTCTCTGCACTCACTTGGAGCTCCCCAGCGGGGGCCACTGAGAGGAGGCATCAAGACCCGGCTGCCTTCTCGAGAACACCTGGCGGCAGCTGGCGTCTCTCCGGAGCTGGAGACCAGGGACTTGAGCCTGGCCGAGAAGCATGCCCCACTCCTCTCTCTCGTTCTGAATGGTGTTTGTGTCAGTCTGCAGCTGTGTATGGTATTATGTCTTATAATCCTGCATCACTTCTATCCTATCCAGTCATATCTAATGTAGAAAATTAGTTTCCAGTGAAAGTAATATGTAGTGCTTTTATGATATTTGTGTGCAATATCCCCTCTTCCATTGAGGATATTTGATGTAAAAGAAAAACACCTCAGTTCCACAATAAAATACAAAAGTGGCAAAAGTTCATGTGTGTGCGGTGCTGTCTTGCGCTGTTGCTGCGTGGTGTTGAGCTCCAGGCGCAGGGGTCCACTGCCCCTGGAGAGGCAGCGACACTGCCATGCAGGCCGGCTGCGTCCAGCAGGCTCCCTGGCTTCGGGCAGACCACTGAGAGGGCCCTACAGCTGATTTCTACCACGGCTGCCTCATCTCTAACAGCCAAGCCCTAGAGGATGTTGCGGTCTCGGGACAGACACTGGGAGCTGGAAGGAGATAATTATAAAAAGAACAGGTCAGTGCAGTCGAAGGAGGATATTTATAACCCCCCCCCCACCCAACCAGGTGTTGGCCTTAGGTTTGCCGCACCTGACTGCATGACCTTTTCTCTCTCTGGACTGTATTTTCTCACCTGTAAAATGAGGATTTGACAAGATGGCCAAACTGGAAGAGCCCTCCCAAGGCTGAGTCTCTGGGGCTTTGCAAAGGCGGCGTACTCGATAATGACACCAGTGTCTTATCTCCTTGATTTCTTGCTCCGTTGCAGAATAAACTAGATGACTGTCATAATATGCTGTGGATTTGACTCATACCCAGAAAGTAAAAGTTGTTTAGGAAAAAAGATTATAAAACTACTGCTGGGAAGAAAAGGGGAATTCCTCCCAATCATTCAAATGTATTGTCCCTTGATAGTCTATACCTGACTGGGTAATATTGTGATTTAAAGGTGAACAAAAGCTAACTACTGCCCTACCTGGGTGGGATAACAGGGAACAGGGGATCCCTAATTTCAAAGGTGAGTTTAGCAGATCCTTGGAAGAGCACTAGAGATGAGCCCTGAGAGGTGTGTGTGTGTGTGTGTGTGTGTGTGTGTGCACACGTGTGCTGGCGTTGGTATGCACGGCAGTGCATCTGCATGTAGAACAGAAGACAAATTCCAGGAAGAGGCAACAGCTAACATCTAAGGGGAGAGTGGGCATCAGTGTGTGCTGGAGGCCCCTCGCTGCTCAGGATGGCAGAGTGGCATGGGAAGCCTGGTCACCTCGATTCCTTCCTCCAGGCCGTAGAAAATGGGGCCCACGGGGTGCTCATTAGAGGCCTCCAGTACCTGGCCCTGTCTTCAGAGGTAGTCCTTTGACCTCAAAGACTGCTGCAGTTGTAATGCTGTCCCTTTCAGATATAGTCCTTTTGATCTTACACTGCACTGCAAACCGTGGGACTTCGCTGGTCCTCTTAAGAATTTACTGGCGCAACTGGGTGGAGTGGGCGTTGGGTGCAGTCCACGCACATCCCACGGTCTCGGTTCATGTCCTGGGAATAACCAAAATGAACAGCTAAATAAAATAAAATATTTCTCATTCTTCTCTATCCCTTCTGGCTTAACTCTATTCCCTTCATTCCTACCTGCACCTTTCCTCTAAAGAAAAATAAGTCACTATTTACCAGAAGGGATTCTGAAATGCCTCCAAATATTAAAGGGCTAAGAATATAAGAATTCAGGTTGGGGAATTACCACCATGAGACTCTGACTACGTCTCTCGGAAGGAAATAAGTATTCCACTGTTACACAATTCAGATCTAGGAGGATTTCCATCTTGCCTGAACCTAGGGTGCATGACTATTCCAGTCGGCCTAGGACTGTCCTGGTTAGAGAGCCGGAAGTCACGTGGCTCAGGAGATGGCTCTGGGGAAACCCTGATGTTGACCAACTTAACTCCCACTCCCTCCAGACCCGGGCATAGCAGAGATGTGGAGGATGATCCCCTTCCAGTTGGTCCTGTCTCAAATTAGAGCCTTGTATTCCAGGCAAATCAATGAAGGTCTGATAAGGTACTGTGATGACATTTTTTATCTTGTTATAAGTGTATTGCTTATTCTAGATGCTTCTGTGTCCTCACAATGATCCTTTTCATGAATTGTCTCTTGTGTAAATCCCACATGACTATTTCCTTTGATTTAATATCCTCCACATAACAGCAAGACTAGTCATTCTCTAAAAATCTTAGATCAGATCATGGTATCCAGGCCTCAAAATCTTTAGATGGGCTCTTTTCTCAGAGTAAAAGCCAACATCCTTATGAATGGGCTTAGGGAGTCTTAAACCAGCCATCCCTTTCTGTACCCCTCATCTCTGGCCTCATCTCCTGCTACTCTCTGCATTATACTTTCCACTCCAGCCCCGCTGCCCTCCTCGCTGCTCCTCACACACCAGCCATGCTTCCATCTGGGCCTTCACACTGTTGACTGACTGCCATGCTTATTCCCCAGATGATCCCATGACTCTCAATCTTACCCTCATAGTCTTTTTTCAAAGTTCTTCTCTGGAAAGTCTTCCCTAATCATTCTATATCATGTTGCCACTTACATCACTTAATCAGCATTTTCTTTTCCTCCTCCTTGCTTTGTCTCCATATCACAAATAGCATATGACATATTATATGCAATATTTGTCTTCTTCCATAAAATATTAATGCCATGATGGAAGACTCTTCATCCATTTTGTTCCTTGCTGTGTCCTCAGTGATGAATTCTAATTTATATATTTTGTTTTTTTAATTGGTCCCCTAGCTGGGGTCATAAACCCAGGTCCCTGACTTTTATGGTCTACACCCCAGCTGCCAATCTAGAACCTGAGCCACCAAGACACGCCCCTTAGTGACTATTTTAACAGTTCCGAACACATAGCAGGTTGCCAATAAATCATTCAATAAATAGTTGTTGAATGAATGCATGAATGTATTTAGTCTCAGGATGGTTGGTGGTTGGTTATATGGTGGAGTCGTTGAAGAGTTTGGAATCAGACAAACTTGGGTTCAAACACTTTTCTTGGCACTTAGTAAATCTGTGACTGTGGAAGAATCACTAGGTTCAGTTTTCCCCTCTGCAAAATGAGGATAGTAATCCCCAGCCTGCAGGGTTGTTGTAATAATCCTTATATGGATTAATAATCCTTACATGGATGGATTTAAGTAGGTAGGACTAAATTAGATAGATATGGACATTCACCAAAGAGAGTGGTTAAATACAATCTTTATAATCAAGACCGCTCCTGAGTTCAAGTCTGGGAGAGACACCCATACCTCACAGTGGCCCTGTGCAGTCATTGAGCAAGCTTTCAGTAAGCATTCCTGCTCTGGTCCACATACCACTGCAGGCATTTTCATCTCTGAGGGTGTTTTAAGGGTTAACATTTTGAACTCTGCAGAGATGTAGCATCAGGGAAATGCAAAAGCAGGCAAAATTCTGCTACCACCAAGTAACTAAGAGGATACAATGTCCCTTTTATAAAGCCTTTCTAAATCTTCCCTGTAGACCTTGATCTAGCATTTACAGCCCATAATGGAATTTATTTTCAGATGTTATTGGTAAGAAAAAAAAATCCTTGCTTTCAGAATTAAACCAGCTAGGGTCCCTAATGCTCACATATAATAAAAGCAGGACCCAGGTGTAGCTGTTTTGTTGGAAACAAACATTCCATGGTAACTGCCACAACCTCGGGGGCATGGCCACCATCTTTTGTTTGGCCGTCCTTGTCACCACACAGGGAACAGCATCCACAGGGCAGTGTGCGACCGAAGGGGAAAGAAAAGGTGTTGAGATGGTGTTGTCAGGATAAAAGACAATTTCCTGACATGTCTCTTGAAAAGCACCCCTTCCCCCAGTTTCCTAGTAAGATTTTTAAAATGTATCATTTGCAGCGTTTAAAGAGTTCAGCTCTGAAGCTTATTAACAACCACTTCATGAAAATCACGCCACATTTTCTGCTTTAATGACTCACGAAGGTCAAAGCCCTCCAGGCCGATGTTAGTCTTCATCCCTCCCTCACCAGCACCGAGGTTACAGGTGCTGGCATTTGGTTCCTCTGACTCGTGCCAGGTCACATCTCCGCAGCTTCATTCTGAAATTCAAGACTCCTGGTCCCAGTTACACCTCCCAGACAACGAAATCATCTAAATCATCATGTACCCTTTTCTACAATGGAGTTTTAGGGAAAGAACAATGGCCCACTGTCCATCACTGCATCTATTTGATTAGACAAGCAACAAGTTAATTATTTTTCTAGTCTGAGAAAATCATTTCTAAATGAGCCATTTGCACAGACATTGCTCTTAGGTCTCAACGATATTATTGCAGAACTCCCTGTGAATGCCCTGCTCACATACCCCAGGCCAGGCTTTCTAACCTTGGCAACTGATGACATTTGGGACCAGAGAGTTCTTTGTGAAGGGGGACACCCTGGGCAGATGCTATTTCATTCGGAGGGAAAGCAAGACTTTAATAAGCTACCTTTCAAGGCCTTAGATGACTTCTCCAACAATCATTTCACATACTAGCCAGCTAGATGGGAGGAAAACAAAATGCAAACTTTGGTGCCAAGGTAACATAGCCTCAAGAGAAAAGCAAAGTTTTTGTACCTCGCTAGTTTTTTTTTTTTTTTTTCCTTCTTCTGCCACAACTCTGCCTTTCATTTTTGTCCTTTTTTGGGTGGGGGTGAGGAGGGATAGAGGCAGGGCAAGGTGGATGTAGGGTGTGGGCCAAAGCACGTTTAGTTCAAATTTTTCACTTCACTTAGATTTAAAATAATCCCTCTTGAACACCTACTGTACACAAGGCTCCATGAAGAAGACCTAGTTCTCTACTCCAGGAGAGCTTGTCACATCTTCACGATGAGGTAAAATACAAAGCAATGATGATGATTTTCCTTTATCAGAGTTTTCCCAATCTCTGGGTTTGAAGTCTCTTCCTGTGAAAACCCACGCCGCTGACTGTTACTTTTCAGCTGTGCCTCAGTAAGGACGCACGTGCCTGCCTCCTCTCACTCAGGAGGATCCAAGTAAGCGGAGGGTGGCATGTGGCATGTAGTAAGTAGCCATGTAAACTCAGCACTCAGTAAGGTGCCTGTGCACAGTGCGTGGCACGCACATGCTTGCGGGCGCACGGACGCAGTGCCAGAACCGATTGTCTGCTGTTGTCAGAAGGCTTCGAAGGAGGTGGTCAGTACCAAAGGAAGCAAAACATTAAACATTAAAACAAAACAAAACATTAAAGAGGGAAAAGGGATCATTGCAACTGATGCACAGCAGAGGGAAAGACAAATTCTCGGGGTCTAATGAACCCATAATTAGCCAGTAAGTGGAGATATCCCTTTAAGAAGTTGGATGATAAGAGGTGAATGATAGGATAGTAGTTTGATTGATGGCAGGATAAAGACTTTTTTTGCTTCTACAAGGGAAGGAGGTCTAGAACGAGATGGTAGACTTGGAAGAGGAAATCAGGAGAGATCACGCAAGACGGACGGGAAGGCTGGCTCTGGAACAGGAGGCAGGTCTGGAATCAGATAATGAAGATGGTAACCTTGGAGAGGAGGGATGGAAAGTCTATGCCATGGAAGGAGGATCTTTGGAGGGGAAAAACACCCCAAGAGTTCCTGAGAGAAGAGGCACAGTGTAGAAGGAATCCCAAGGGGCAGGGAGTACGCAAACTTGTCCTGGGCAGCAGCAGAGTTGCTGAGGACTGGAAATAAAGTGCACTAGGGAGGGAGGGGCAAGTCACGATTATGAGCAGAAGTATTAACAAGATGCTTCATACAAGACGGTCCTTGATCTACTGAGTGAAAATGTAAAATTTCAAAAAACAAGTCTGATCTTGAACCTTCCTCTCTATACAATGAGACTACTGAAAACGCTGCCCTTCCTAAACCAAAAGGTCGGAACAGGATCTTGGCCATGACCTTCCACTGACTGAAGAGCCTGCAAGGCCCGGTGCTGGACATGTGGTCATGCATGGAGGAGGTGCACAGCGTGAGGGCAGTGCCAGCCTGAGCTCAGGCGAGTTACGTAGTTTCGGGTCCTCCTTCGAAAATGGAAACAACAGGACCAGCTCCTAGAGTTACTTGAGTTGTGGGCCTACCGTACGTCTTCGTACATCTTCAATAAATGTCAGTGGCAGTGGTCGTTACTGTTGTTAGAAATGCATAATCAAAAAAGGAGGGTTAAAAATGTTGCTGAAATGATAGCTGTGATCGTAAACGGTGAAATTCCCTCTCCTCTTCACTTCCCCAAGAGATTAAAAAATACACACCAAAATTTTCCCAGAATATTTATTTCCACGGGTTTTTGATAAAAGAGCACAATCCTGAATAAAAGCACACACTGTACTTAAGAGGCAAAATTACACAGCAAGGAAAATCTTCTCCAGCCCTATCACAGAAGAACTACGCAAAGGAATTTTCTGCCTCCCAACAATTTCACAATTACTCACGTCTCCTATGAGGCGTTACAAGCCCCAGCCCATCTCTCGCTTTCGACAAGTTCTCTACCTGAAGTGTGTTCACGAGCTGTGCGTGCATGTGTGTGTGTGTGTGTGTGTGTGTGCGCGCCAGCATGTGCACACAGACCCATTTTCCTTCTGGATAAAGGAACTGAGACCACACTTTGGGAAGGTTACCCTGACACAATGGAGAAGCCAAGTCAAGGGGGCTTCAGAGTTTAGGGTGCAGCTGTCTATTTGACATTCTCAAGTGCCACTATGGGCTCCTGGTCAGTTTGCTCCTGTGCTGAACTTCTTCAAGTGCAGATCTGGAAGGGAAAGACTCAGGGGAAAGAAAACGCGGGCACGCACGCCCAGTGCAAGGGGGCGTGGGAGCCCGCACTAAGCAGGAGACTAAGGGGACCGAATCACAGGAGGGGAGAACCTTCAAAAGCCTATGCTTGAGACCCAATTCTTCAATCAAGTTCTCCCTCACCGATGTTCAAAAGTGAGCCCTGACCCCAGGAGCTCCATCATAAGCCTTGGGAGTCTGATTTAAAGTACTGAGCTGGTGGCTTCTGTCTGACTACTTGCCACTTTCATGGTTCTACAAGCCTTCTTGGCCTCTGCAGGGGCAGTCGCAGTCTCTTGCTATGAGAATGTCATGGTTTTTATACTCAGGCGGCCTCCTTTAAGAAAAGGAGAAGACAGGTGGCGGAGCTGAGGCTGCTGTCAGCTCTCGCTGAACCCTGCGATGGGGCTGCAGATATTTCTGTGTCAGGGGCTGGCGCCTTGCAGGGCACCGCTAGGTGGATGCTTTTGTAGCTCTTCGAGCCTGATGCTCCTGTTTCGCTCTCTCCCTCTGCTCCTGTTCCCTCTGAATTAGCTGTGCCCGCTCCAGATGCCACTGCTGCAGCTTCTGCTCATACACGCTGATGTCCTCTGCTTCACAGGAGGGCAGCTGTCTTTCCACAAGCTGGGTAGTCAGAGCCAAAAGGCTTCCTGGCTCAACTTTGCCCAGAGCCTGAAGCTTCGAATGTAAGGCCTGTTGGAAACAAGGGGAAAGAGGGGAGGGGGAGTAGAACAGAGAGGGGTAGGTGGGAAAAAAACACAAAGAGGAAGAGATTAAGTCATTTGCAAAAATCTCCCCACATTCTACTTTCGGGAAAAGGCAATTGTTGGGAACCTCTCAGGCCACCTTTCATCTGGACTCAATAGCTTTTGCTTTTTTCCACCAGCCCAGCAATTTTGCTAAGATGCACATGGAATTTCTTCCCCTTCACTCACCAGCAGTACATGGAAGTCCATATGCTGTGACTCCCTGTATAATTTGTTTTAAACCACCAAGACAGCACACGTATGACAAATCCACATTTCCATTCGGACCTACACCAAACCCAATAGCAACCTCCAAGGACAAAGAACTGTAAGATGCAAACAAAATGGCAGAAGCAGCTGATGAGCTGAAGCCAGCCCCTCCATGGCTTTGCTTCCAGAATAACTGAGATAAATGTTTGCCTGACTAGTGTTCCTTTCAACAGATGGAAATCACTGCAAGGCTTTCTTACTAATGGCATGCTTAACAGCTCCCATGAGTGCCCACACCATTAGAAGCTCCCACCTGCTGCGCTTCATGGCAGGTCAGCCTTTACACATGACTGCTTGCAGCTCCATCTGAAATGGCAGCCTGGTCTGTTCATTTTGTTTTCCCAGAGAAGGACTAAAAAACACTAATCTACTTAAGTGCTTCAAGATGTAGATCATCAGAGAAAGCCACTTAGGGCCCCACTGTAGCTTAAACCACACATCCCCATGGTCCACAAACAAATGCCATCACTAACATAGGTGAGACCTGGCTCCAACAGGGGGATGGAAGGTGGCCAAGGAATGGCCAGAGGCCTAGTGGGTTGGGTCGGTCATAGAGTTGGGTCGGTCATAGAAAAATGAGCCTCAAACAAATGACCTGAGACTAATAAAAATCAGGCAGCAGGAAATAAAGGAAATGCAAATGAAATTTCTTTCTGCTAGTGCTCTCTCTATGTGGCTTGAGGCCCAGGAAATGGCTTGGGATACATGGACTCAATTCCAAGTCAGCAAACTTTTGTTCAAATCCAATCTGTCCCTTTAGGTTCCTCTCAGCTGGGGTGTCCTGTAATAGGGGATGAGCAGTATCTACCACCCAGAGGCACAGGAAGGATGCATGAAATGCAGTGGTACCTCACACACAGCTGGCAGTCAATAACTATTCCTTTCTTTTCTTTTTTGGTTTAAAAAAATGCAGCTGTGGAAGAGTGAGGGCTGCGAATTATGCAAGAACAGATTTCTGTTCTCTGAGATAAAAGAAATAAGAAAAAGGGGTTGTAATTTGGAGGAGCCGTGTAGCTACTTTGGTTAATACAACTATAGTGATCTTTTTTTGTGTATTAGTCTCTCTAAATCCATAAAGCTAGGTAAAGACAAGCAGAAGGAGCAGGTATGCAAATTCTTAACCTAGATCTATTGCTAATTAATTGTGCAATTTGGGAACACTGATTATTCTTAGTTTTTAAATGATCAAGGAGGGAAGCGGAGCAGTGACGCTGCAGCAGCACCAGGAGACACAGCTGCTGAAAGACAATGGAATCCCCTACCCAACACGGGAGACAGGTGTCCCACACTCGGTTCAAAGTAGTTCCTGAAATTTAAATGCAATAATCTGGTAAAAGTCACATCTGTGTCCCCAGAGGACACCATAGATGATGGTGGGGAGGTTTTCTGCTTCTTACAAAGAATTCCTCTCCAGGAGGTACTTTTTTCTCTTTGCACCAGAGAGATGAGAAACAATGCAAGGCAGAGGCCAAGGATTTAAATTTTGAACGTGGCTCATGTTCCTTGAACTGATCACAGCGCCTTCGGGGAGGTACAGTCGCAGGCTCCCAGGGGCAGGGCTGTCCTGGAAAGGAACAGCGGTAACCTTTCACCACGCAGCATGCGGGTATTTCTAGCGGCCCTGCTGCACACAGAGCTCCAGAGGTGAGCAGAGGAAGACGCTGCATTCTCTCTCATACTCATACGTGGCTCTGTGACTTCCACCTGGGTTTCTGGACTATCAGCAAATGACCAGATCCTTCTCACCTGGGCATGGGGTCGGGCGACGGCTGTGATGAGGCGAGCTACTACCACCCACCAGGCACACACCAGGAATGAGAGGGTAATGACATACTGCCTCGGTGAACAACACTGAGCGATTCGCTCAAGTACAAAGAGGAGCATAAAAATTCCATCTGCTGCTTCGAAGACCACTTCCTGTGTGCAGCAATAAAAATGTAATTTTTGATGTCAGTTCCTAATGCCTTTGTGTGTGACATGGACATGTGAAAGGATCGCCTGTCTATCACCATCGCCGCAGGAAGCATGTTTAACGCACAGCTCAGAGGGACTCAGTTGGGCTACGACCCACCTTAAAGCGCTCCAGGTACTGGGGAAGCCTGGACTGTTCTGTTTCCTCTATGTCCAACCGCTCCACCTCTGACCCCTGGCTGTCGTCACCGGCTGGGGGCGATTCCTCTGCAGATGCAGGGGCCGGAGCAGCCAGAGCCTTCAACACTCCACCTAGCATGTCGAGCTGCAGAGCAGAAAGCGGAGCAGGGACTAAACAACCGGTGGCTTTGAGGACACCCCGGGAAGCGGAGCTGGAGAAGGCAGAGAAGGACAAACTGGGGTCTAAAACATGGTGACCAAAATTAGAAAACTAGGAAACAGAAATGGCTATCTGCTGTTACATCAGTAACACCCGCGGGATGACACAGAACTCTGTACAAAACAAATGGTTCAAAGAAAAAAAGTTCAGAATTATTTGTACAGGTGAATCAGTGCAGTGGCCTTTGACTTCATTTTTAGTCAACTAGGTGGGAACCCAGGAATTATGCTTGTGGGCACTTCTTCCTCAACTGACGTGGAAATGGGAGAAAGGGAGAGAGAGACCACTGCAGACCGCAACCACCAAAGGGCTGTCCCGGGTGCAGGTAAGGCCTCTGAATACAGGTGAGGGCCTCCTTCAGAGGAAGATGTCAGCTCATGGGCATCTATAAATGAGGGAACTGTGCAAGACAAATGAACTACCAGCTAACACTAGGCAGGCGTATGCAAAATTCATTTTAATGAGGTGATTTCTGTGACTATGAAAGTAAGTAAATTATAAAACAGAGGGTTTCCTTTTGCTTTGACCCCTTTCTCCCACTTATTATTCTTTGGGGCATATCTCCCTTGATCCACAGAGAACCTAATAGTCTGAGATGGGCTAGAAATAACCTCCAGGTCAGCATGAGCACCTGCCTAGATACTAATTAATTCTGTCCACGTCCCACAGGAACCAACTCCAAGGCCTTTTAATGCCACTAACACATTATACCGAGATCTGACACATATCCCATTCTTATTGACATCTGAATCACATTTCTATTATGTCACAACACAAAGAAGGCAAATCTGGCTCATACTGGAAGGAATGTTTCCATGGCAAAGGATTTATGTATCATTTTGTGTTTTCAATCTCTGGCACTGACTACGTCAGGGTTAAAACATGAATATATGTTTAGGAATGTGCATCCTTTGTTATAAATGCTTGGCCAGGAACATCCTCATCCAGTAGACATTAATATAAGAAGCCAGGACAGGCACTGGACTTGGGCATCTCATGTTTGAAATGAAAGCCAGAAGGTGAGTCCTCATTTTCAGGATCACAGCCAAACAAGTAAGCAGCTCAAATTTAACCTGGACAACCTCGTAAAGAAACAATCTGTGTCTTTCTAAGCCTCATCTGGCTACAAAAAGCTGCTTGAATATGAGCATTGGCTCTTTACAGGGTAGCAGAAGCTTTATCACATGACTTAAAGATCTTTCCCGTGATCTGAGCGAAGTGTCGCAACTTCAAGTGTCAAGAGCCCGGTGACTAAGACATGAACTTTGGGAATGTTGGGAGAAGTTTCCTAGCTCAGGCAAAGTGGAAGAACGCCACGGAACTTTGAAAGGAACATCTGATCAGATGTTTACCACAGAAGGGTTTAAAAAAAAAAAAATGCTATGTAGTCTTTTAGGACTTAAGGACACAGAAATGCCAAAAATTTCACATGAAATCTTAACCTCTCTTGGGGTCCCCCTGAGATTTTATCTGGAAAGCAATGGAATGAGTACTATGTTTTTGAACTTAATTTGAATTCCAGGGGAGAGGAATCATTTTCCTTTTAGATGGTGAGCTATAGAATCTACATTAATCTGATGTTCCAGAGTTTTTTTGTCAGAAATGCTGAGAATATTTATAGTTTTGTATTCCTTTTCAACTGGTTAAGTACATGGTAATATAGAAAGTAAAAAGTAGGGAGAAGAGGGCAGACAGTGAAGACACATTCAGAGCTTGAATAAGGAAGAGAAGATGGCTAAATCCCACTGAACGAGGGCCAAGGACCATACCGTTTCTCTACATAGCTTTCCGTCTGCTGAAGAGGAGGCCACTGTCTCCATGACTTGAAGGGCTCTGTTGAGGTAGCCTGGACGCCACAGCAGAGGCATGTTATGGTACACAGCCCGCAGTCCTTGTTCTAATTCCACCTTCCCTGTGGCCAGAAAGAACAGTGAAGAAGGCTCAGTCATGGCTTACTATGTCTGAGACCAATGACTTAAAGGCACTAGTGAAAATTCACCTGCTAGAACTAGAATGGAGAGGGGCCATTTCAAATTTGTACCAAGAACCTCACACCATCTAGTGACCTGGTGACCTTTTGGATGGATGATAAAGAATGTGGTAAAAATTCACTATCTATATCTTTTAATATAACATTGTATAAAGTGATTTTTCTTCTTCATTTGGGCTAGTGGTGATTCCGGAGGGGATGAGAGTCACAGGAGTGAGGGAAATTTAGAGAGGTTGATGTACCTGCCTCTCAACAGTGTTACCGTTATGAAAGTCAGTCAAACAACTACAATTCTGTTTCTGTTTCAAGAACAAAATCTTCCTCAGAAAAATAAATCCCACAACTTTCTTACAGTGAAAATCTTTTCAACATCTGACCACTTTTTCTGCCAGGAAATGTTTGACATTTTTCAACATGTTCCAAAATAACTCCATCGATATCCTTATGGAAAAAAATCTCACTTTGCTCCCTTTCCTTTATTCGAGGTTCAGCAGTACCTCAGTTATAAGGCCTCATCATCCTTTTGAATGTCACATTAGCAATGTTTCTCTCCATAGAGGTTTCCCCAGATATCTTAAGTAGAATGTTTCTATTTGGTATGATGTCATAGGTTATTTTTTAGGTCTAGAGTTGCTGAACTTTTTTTACACACAGCTTAATGGTAATGGCATTTCCTGACCCCAAAATACCCTACCACGTCATATAAAGCAGGAACACTACTGTCGGAGAGCAGGGTAACTGCACCTTAGACAGCATCACTGGGACTCAAGTTGTGCCTGTCAGACAGCAGGGGCCTTGGGGGCAGAGGGGCTGCCTCTGCCTTCCTGTGGGACAGAAGCCCTCTCTGCACTGATGACCAGAGTCGCCTTGAGTTTCCAGGTCTTAAATCCACCTGCACTTATCTTTCCTGGGAGGGAGGATTTGGAAAAGCTACAGTAGACCATAAATAGACAAAGCTTATCAGGTGACAGCTAATTTTAGACCATTAAGATGCTTGGGGCTGGACCGCAGTCACATTCTGGGAAGCTGCTTCCCGCAGGGTTGAGTGAAGCTGCCCAGCATATGACACAATGAGAACAAAAAGGTTCTGATCTGAGCACTGTCAGTCCCAAAGCACCAGGACCTATACTCAGAAACGTCAGCAAAGTCCGCTTTCTTCATCCTGACAACTTCTTGAACAAATTCATGCACTCTGACAACCCTGAATGTTAATCTGAAGGTAAAGGCAAAAATGTGTAAATCAATCTCAGAAACAGATGGCAAATAAGGAAAAATCTTTTTTTTAAAAAGAACGTCAATTCTTTTTGTTAGTCTGATAGCCACTCTGACAAAGGCTAGAATTCCTGAGTCAGTGTATTTCAGAATCAGCATGCAGAATGCCACACGACACTTGACTGGTGAAGTTCAGCTTTAGTGTGGTCAAACTGGTGCCTTTGGTGATTTTTGGAAACCACAGACAAGCAGAAGCAATATATGAACAAGAGAAGGTGTTTTCTCAAATATCTATCAACTTGAGAGAGAACGGAAGAGTAATAAAATAACAGGCAGTTAATAAACCTCAGTAAACCTGCAAACTTCGGTTGACTGCTCTGTGCAGATTCTATGTAACCCAGTCTCTGAGGTCACTCCTCAGAAGGCTTTGCCTTCTTCACCTGTCTGTTTTTCATTGCAAGTGGGTTACTAAAGTCACCAGCCCCCTGAACGGTACAATCACAATGAGCGACTCCTTGCTCTTCCAAAGCACTTCTCGCTGTGCTCTGAATTTCTCTTCCTTTACTGGAAAGCAATAACAGGGATGAGTGTTCAGCACTAACTCTTAATTTCTTACCTCTTGGACTTTAGGACTAAAAAAAACTGAAAGATCTTTATTAATTCTCTCTCTCTCTCTCTCTCTCTCTCGCTCTCTCCTCCCTTCTTTCTAAAATTTTACTGAAGGAACTTTGCATTACAATATTAGGTAAGTTTAAGGTGTGTATCCTCCTAAATAAGCATCTGTATAAATAAGTTTACCACCCACAGTACAATTCTGTCCTTCACCACTAGTTCTCATCTTGCCAGTGGTGATAGGTTTCAGAACCCTCTTTACTGCCTTAGGTCATAACTGTAAAGTCAGCAAGGTCTATTCTTATGTCTAAAAAGGAGAGCTGTAGAGAAATGCCACTAGTAAATTTAAATCAAGTTATAATTATATTATGAAGTAGAACAATGTGTCGACTCTAGTCACAAAGAACCAATATTCGCAAGGTGCACGTAGTTTACCGAGAAGAGCGTAGCCATGTAATTGGGAACTCAACCCCACTGAGTTCTTTTGCTTTAGGCCTGGGAGTAACAGGGCCGCACCGAAGTCTCTCTCCTCTTCCCACTGCAACAGAAAATACCAGGTCATGGTCCAGAAATGCAGGGACTACTTTATGTAAACATCTGATGTTTAATGATATGGTAGAAAAGAATGTTACCATGTGAAGTTAAAAAAAAAGCAAAATGACAAAGCTATAAGTACATGACAACCCAAATTTTGTAAATAAAAGGTATTTGTGCTTAATGAAAAATATGAAAAAGAAGTATCCCATATGTTAAAAGATACCTGAGTAGTGAAATTATGAATCATTTTATTTTTTTCTTTGTACTTTTCATTATTTGTCAACTTTCTGGCAATGATTAAAAGCTCTTTTTAGAATCAGAAAACTAAACAAACAAAAATAAAGAGTCCACTCTGGACCAGATAGCCCTGACACAGCCAACCCCATACTCACTCACAATACTATGACAGGAGGGAGCATGCTTTTGAATTTTTCAGCAATAATAAGACTCCTTCTACTTCACAGTGTTTAAATAAATACAACTATTAGGTTGCTTTTAGATAGATTGGTGCCTCTGAAATACAACACAGCAATCAGAAACACTTAGTAGTTGTTCCTTTCAACCCTGGGTGTAAAATTACATTTCAATAAAATTGCACCCTTTAGACAAGGGGCAAAGGGGCAAAACCACAAGCACTGCTAAGCTACGCTGTAGACTAGAAACAGCAGTGACCGGGAGTCACTGGAAACACAGGCACAGGGGAGGGTCTTGACAACTCCCCAGAGAGCTCCTTCTTGGTGCCATAGGAGTATCTTTGGCCCTGCTCTCCTTCTGGCTGGGAAACAGAACCCTTTGTTCAGGTTGCCCTGAACTGGCCTCTGTGCGCAGGGCTCAGGAAGGAAGCGGAGAATGAACGAGCTCTGCAGGCGGCAAGTGCAGTCTTGTGTAAGAGAGGCTCCCCAGGTGTTAATGGATATTCAAACTTCCTTAAGGGAATGGCCTTTGTGCAATCTAAGTGAAATGTCTTAAGGTTTTTCCAAACCTTTGAAAAAAACAAAGACCTTGGGAGAAAAACCAAACGTCCTGCAGGTCCTTCTGCAGACCAGATAAAGAAAAGAGGTGGTAATTAAGGACCAGGTCATTTCACTTTTGAATGTGCTGCAGGAAAGGTACCCAGAGAAAAGGAGTCTTAAAAACATTTTCTCTTTTCTTTAGGGAAAACCTACCTATAGTATTTGGATGTATTAGAGGCTAAAAGCTAAATGAGTGGTATCTTTGCTGTGTCAGCAATCAATAGGGGCAGTGATAACTGGGATGGTGATACTTCCCAAAGGACTTTCAAAAGATGAATGAAAATGAATGTCTTAGATATTTTTGGATGATTGCCTGGGAATCAGACAATCACTGCTGCACATATATAAAAAAGCTACTTATGTGTTAACATAAAATATTAGGTCTCTTCCAAGTCTTTAGCTTTTATTGTACGTATTATTATGGACTAACTCAGGTGCTGTTTACTGTGTCCTCAGGTTTTCCCATTTTATGCTTCTGCCTCTTTCAACGATACAAAGCAAACGCCTGTAGCTCCATTTGTCCTCCCTCCACTCTCCTTTACACCTAGACATCTCAAAACAGTTGCCTACCCTTGCTGTCTTGTTTCTGTACCTCTAACTCCCTCCTTAAGACTCCACTTTGTTTTTCTGTTGCATTCATTGGGAACAGAGATTACAATCTATAATGCCTTCACATCACAAATTCAATGAACTTTTACAAGTCCTTGCTTACTGACCCTCTCAGGAACTCTATAATGTAAACCACTTTCTTTCCAAGATTCTGTGGTCCAACACACTCCTAATTTTCTTCTTTGCTCTTTGGTCCATTTGTTGACATCTACCCATGGATGTATAAATTCGATCTCTGGTCCAGATTTTCCCATTAAGGTTCCAATTTCCCTCATGAACTCTCTTGACTGTCTCAAAGGCATCACAAAAAGTCATACGTTTAGAGCCAAATTAATGATTTTTCAAAGAAAATCTAGTCTTTCTCTAGTGTTCCCTTTGCAAATGCATGGGAACCCTTTTGTCCAGAGTTACACATCAGAAAACAAGGCCCTAAGGCCCTGCCTCCACATCCAGTTCTTCGTCATGATCCTTGCCTTTCATAGATGCCCACTGGCTACTCTCTAACTCCAACACATTCTGGTCTCCATTCTACTAGTGTGCCTAGCTTGGGCAGCTCTAACAGTCCCCTGAGGGCTCTGACTACAGCCATCCCCATCTGATCTTTTATCCACACTACAGCCAGAGGTAGCTCTTCAAAACACAAATCTGATCATGCATTCTCCTCTGCTTGAAACTCTTCAACGGCTTCACACTAAATGTGGGATGCAGACTAAACAGCTCAGCATGACCCACGTGCCAACCTTATCTTGCCCATGTCCTCCCTGCCATTCTCTCTGCTGTGCTTACACTGATGAGCTTTTTATCTTCTTCTAGCGCCTGTCTGCTCACCACATTCTTTCAGCCACGGGGTTTGGGCACATATTATTTCCCCCTTTTGAACTTTCTTTCCCTCTTCAGCCAGTTAATTCCTATTCATCCTTCAAATATTAACACTAGAAATAGTCCTGTAAGGAAGCTTATCCTAGTCTAAGTTTAATACAAACAAAAATTCCCTACCATCTGGACCTTCACAGGTGACTTTTTAGTGTTCATTATAGTCATAATTTTATACTTATGTTTGTTTTGTATTAAATGCCTGTATTCCTATAAACAGGAAATGCTTGCTAACCATTGTCTAGCATTTGGAAATGTACGGAATGTGGGAGATGCTTTATATATATATATATTTCATTCAGTATATATATAGTGAATGAAATCATGAATGTGAGACATGCTTCAGGTTACGGCACTCATCTTAGAAAAGCAAAACACACCATAATCTCTTTAGAATGTGGGTTGGACTGTGATCTTTTCAGTTCCCACTCAACTATGATTTCTGATGTTACACTTAAGGATAAGAATAAACTATAAGATCAGATGGCTTCATCATCTACTAGATGGGTGGCTACTGTGTAATATAATTAAAAAAAAAAGACTGGTGAGCCCTGGTGGAGCGGCAGTTAGGTCAATCACCTCTGAAGGAGCACAGGCCGCACACCTGGTTCATGTCCCAGGTCCTGAGGGAAAGCAACCAGTGTGAACCACTAAATAAAAATTAAAAGAAAAAAATGTTTCTTCCTCCTCTCTCTTCCTGCCTTCTAGCCTATTCATCTTCATTTCTGCTTGTACCTTTCCTTTAAAAAAAAGACTGTGACCTGGTCTTCTCATCTGTGTCGAGTTGCTGTGAAGATTAAATGCAAATAAACTGAAAATATCAAGAACACAGACTGGTGTGAAGTAAGTGCTCTTTAAACATCAGTGGTCGTTATCACTATGATTGTTCTTAGGGCAGCAATCAACAATGAGTAAGTGCTCCACCTAAACAATGAAACCAAACTTGGTGTTCTGGACTGACCCCAAACGACCTTAGGAAAACATCAATACAAATGAAGTAACTGATATTTAATACCCGAGTTTGTGGTCAAGGTTACTGCCTCACTGCTTCTGGATAAGCCATCATTAGCTCTCCTTGATTATTAATTACCTATTTCTGAATGTCCGAGGCACACTCGGCTCAGCTCAAGTTTCAAACGTGCATAAGGACTTTCACGTGCGATTCTTTCCAGGGGAGGGACATCTAGCTCCCCTATGTTAGAAATCAGTAACTAAAATGTTCAAAAGGCACTCATTCCTGGTCACAGAGCAGGACCTCGGGTACCGTTTTCCGGATTCTGAGGGCAGGGGTTTCCTTTGGCCACCTCACCCCATGGAATAGCCACTGCCTGCTTTTCTAAGGCCCTCAGCACTGCTTGCTGGAAGATCACTTACACTGAGGTCTCTGGTCTTTTCCAGACAGCGGTGTAAAACGTAGAGGGAGACAAGTTGGGTGGACCGTACTTCAAAGGCTTCTTGCCTCATGATCTCAAAAACCACAGATAAAGCATCTGCCAAGAAGATCAAAATAAAAATAAGAGGGAATTAGTTGTAGGCAATATCACCAAATCTGTATGGGACTATACACACTCTTTAGAAGGGACTCACCACAGAAAAACAAGCAGAATTAAGAAGTAAAATATGTGGGTTCTGGTCCTAGTTCTTTCACAAACTAAGTCTTTCTGCTGCTCTTGTACGTTCTTTCGTTTTTCTCTTTAAAGGAGAGGTACAGTCAGGAATAAAGGCACGCAGGCAGGCAGGCAGGCAGGAGACAGAGGAGGAGGAAGCACTTTATTTTTCATTTTCAGTTGTTCACACTGGTTCCTCCTGGACCTGGGACTTGAACCCAGGGGTATGCGGTCTGTGTCCTTCGGAGGCGACTGACATAAATGCTGCTCACCAGGGCTCACTGGACCTTTTATTCTGTACTAAACAGGCGCTACACCCAATGTTCTCAAGGACATTTAACAGACCACTGAATTTCTCTTGGCACCTAGTATCATCTTCATAAAAGTAACACTTGCCACATCTACTTCAAATGGTTTTAGATGGTCTATAATATGATAGAGATGAAAATGCCTCAGAAATTGAGATAATCAACAAGAAGAGCTAAGGCAGACAGAAAGGAGGTAAATATATTTTCTAAGGACAATTACATTCAGTTTAAAAGACTTGAAAGAAGGAATAGAAAAAGTTCATTCATAAATTATAAGCCCCTAAGTGTAACATACAACATAAGATGTTTGTTTCTGCATGAAAGCCCATCATTGCAGACCACACCCGGGGCAGTTCTTGTTTTCCCTCAGGATTCCACAACATAGACAGAAGCCAAGAAAAGCAAGTTCAAACAACTTCCTTCCCTTAATATTTGTTGTTAAGTTAGGGAGTGTTAATATCGGTCTAAAATACTGCGCCTGTACATAACACAGGAACAACAAATGTTTTTAACTGAGTAGCTCTGTTTCAATCAATTTTTGCATATACTCATAATTACAGGAGTTAGCACTGATTTGCAGCTGTTCCTAGCCAGCTGGCTTTGAACATGTTGCCATGACTCTAAATGAGGCCACATGTAAAAATTTCTGTATCTTTTTGCAAGTGGATAAACTGAGATGGACAGGAAGACCAGCAGCCATCTGGAGAGTCAGAAGCAAAACAGGGGCCTGGAAGCGATTATAATACAAACCAAAACGACCAAATGAATAATATTTTAAAAGAACACAAAGCTAAAAATTTAGCTTTTTAAAAAAATGTGTTTTGCCAACTGTTTATTATTAAATCCAAAATTACACATGAAAAATAAATCAGATTTACTTTTGCTTTCATTTATAGTCTGTATTTCTGTCAGCTTGGGAAGTGATTTTTAGATTGACTTATATAGTGAATTTGCTTTTCCTCTATAATCACTGATTTCCTGTTATTTCCTAACTTGACAACAATAAAAATTATATTTTCTGAAAGTTTCCCATAAATTATAACCATCATCAAAATTTCGCTTTAAAAATATTCAATATGAACTATATGCTTTGTATTTAGAAAAAAAAACTTGACTTTTCTGACATAACTTTTAAAGAGAGAATAAACAGCTGCTACATAATTTTCCAATGGCAACAGAGGTTTGGATTTTTAAACCTTATGTTCACAGAGAATAGATCGTAAAACATGTAAAAACAAATGATCTCTTAGTTGAGTTCAGGAAATGCATGTCTAAAGCTGTCTAGGAAATGGGCAACGGAGATAACTAACACTTCAAAAAATAATTTTCTTTGGCAGTCGGCACCTGCAAGCCTCATGAGAGAGAAGATGAAGCAGAGACCCAAAGAGAAAGGACAGAGTCCTCCGCCGAGCACTGAGCCACTGGGAAGGCGAGGGGCGCTTCCACGCGGGGACGAGGGACTGGACCCAAAGACAGCAACGATGACAGAGATCATAAATGTGTAGGAGACCACCAGCCCGTATCCACAGTGCCTAGCACGGCATGGCTCCTTCAGCGGGCACTCAGCACCAGGTCCGAGGATGAAATGGTGACGGGAAGGCCGGCGAGCGTCCATACAAAACGCGCCAGGCCAGCATGACTCAGGACTGAGTTCCCAGCCACTGGAGACTGGCCAGGGGCACCTGACGGCTCTGGAGAATGTGCTGCGGTCTCCAGCTTTCCTTGGCTCCTTTGTGACAACTGAAGCTCGGAGCCACCTCAGATTAATTTCATAGCATCAGAGAATTTGGGGGCAGTAAAGAGATCTCAGGAGATCACCAATTCATTTATTTCCTGGATGAGGAAATGAAAGTCCACAGAGATGAAATCTTACTTTCATGGCTAGTCTACTGCCCTTTCCAGAAAACATCAACTGATTTTATAGTTATATATTTTACATGTCCTAACAACTGTGATTTAAATAAAACAAAGCTAGCAAATCATGCTAAAAAGAGTCAAGCTAATAATTGCATTATTTTAATCTTAACTGGCCATGGACACTCAAGAAGCGTTTATTGCTGAATTAAATTCTGTGTCCTTCGTCTAAATACACAAGAACAGGGCACACCCCTTTGACTCAAAAACTAAGGTGGCCACGTAAATTCTACAGACACAGGTTTGAGATGTGGGACTGGGGGTAAAGCAAAAACAAAAACAAAAACAAATCAGACATGAACAAATAAACTCAAGAAACTCAGAGGAAAAAAGCCTGAGTGAAATTCTCTTAGGTGCCCATGTGGTGTGGTACTTCAACTATGCATCTATTTCTGAGAATGATATAAAGAGATATCAGTAAGACATAAAAACATTTATTTGCCTTTAGAAGCTGAAACCCCAATGTAAATGAACCTGGGTTTGGGTTCTTACCGTCGTAATTTTCTTTCTTTATGAAATAATCTATCAATAAATTGAATGTAAAGTTATCTGGAAATATTCCATATTGAACCTGCAATGAGAGGGAAAATAAAAGAGAATTAATGATTACCACAGTAAGAGTAGTTAACACATTCAACACTGCACATAATTTTGTTGTTGTGGAAAGAACATTTAAGATCTATTCTTTATTGGATTTTAAATATTGTTAACGATAGTCATCACGTTGCCTAGTAGAGGCTCGGAACTTGTTCATCTTGTTATTTTTTTAAATACGTAATTATTTTATTATTATTTCACTTACAAAGTCAAGCTCATTGTAAGACATTGAGTATTACACACCAAATACACACAAGCAGTTCTAGCATCCTTTATGGCAACCTTGCTCCCTCTCTCCTTCCCTTTTCCCTCTCGGCCCCCTGGCGGCCATCATCTTGTGGTGAGTTTTTGCTGGGGTTTATCCCTTTATTTGCTTCATTATATTCCACATGAGTGAAATCAGCTTGTATTTCTCTTTTTACTTCTGATTTATTTCACTTAACATGATCTCCTACAATTCCATCCAGGTTGTTGGAAAGGGCACAATTTTGTTTACTTTAGTTGCTGCATAGAATTCCATTGACTATATGTCACAGCTTCTCTGTTCAGTCATCTGGTGATGGGCATTTAGTTTGCTTCCATGTCTTGACTATCGTGAACTGTGCTGCTGTGGACACAGCAATGCAGACATTTTTACCTGATTTGAGACTTTGTACTCTGGGTATATGCATAGGAGTGGGATTGCTGGATCAAATGGTAGTTCCATCTTTATTTTATTGAGGAATCTCCATACTGTTTTCCAGAGAGGTTGCACTAAGTTACATTCCCAACAACAGTAAAGGAGGATTCCTTTTTCTGAACTTATTCATATTATAACTAGAAGTTTGTATCCCTTGACCGACATCTCACCATTTCATCACGGCTGCTGGCACTTATTATTCTACTCTGTTTCTATGATTTCAGTTATTTTAGATTCCATGTATATGTGAGTTCACACAGCATTTGTTTTTCTCTGACTTATTTCACTGTGTATAAATACATGCTCTGTATCTCTTCATTCATCAATGGACACAAGTTTCTGTGGCTTAGCTACTGTGACAATGCTGGATGAACACAGGGTTACAGATATACCTCTTCAAGATAGTGATTTCATTTCCTTAGGACTGCTGGATCATATGGTAGTTTTCATTTTTAATTTCTTGAGGAATTCTGAGACTGTTTCCCCATAGTGACCACACCAGTTTACATTTCCACCAGCACTGAACACAGATTCCTTTTTTGCCACATCCTGAGAAGCACTTGTTATCGCTTGTCTCCTGGACTGGTTTTTAATGACCCAAGAAATTTGTCAACAAAATACAGTCATGCATTGCTGAGCAAAAGGATGCATTCTGAGAAATGTGTCATGAGGGGATTGCATCATTGTGTGACCATCATGGAGTGTAATTACACAAACCTAGATGGCATCACCTACTACAGGTTATATGGTATAGTTTATTGGGACCACTATCATTGACTGAAATGTCATTCATTCATGCGTAATTGTTTTAGTAACTAAGCTCCTAGGATGTTCTGTTCATAAACAGTTGAATATTTGCATATCCAGACTTCTCAAATGTGCACCTCTTAGCACCTGCCCAGAATTTTCTAGGAGTGCTTTTAACAATGCAGATTCCTAAGTCTCAGACTTACAGAATCAGAATCTCTGGAAAGGAATACAAAACCTTAAGGTTTTAGCGAGCCTTCCAAATGATTTTCATGCAGTCAAGTCTGACTAATAAGGGTCTAGCTTCTGGCTGCATTTTCGTTTGCTTTAAGTTTTCTTCAGCACTATTTCCCATAATGTTTCAGTCTTCCATGATCAACCACCAGAAATACCTGAGGAATTTTTTTTCAAAACTATCACCTTGAGATATTCTGATAGTCCTAACTACCAGTCTGAATCACTATCGAACTGAGTCACTATTAGTAGGAGGCTGTATGGAGCTGCTTCAGATCTGTTGACAAGTAAAAAGAGTTTAAAAGTCATTGTTTTAAACATTATGGTTCATGGGCAATGTCTTTATTTCCCAAAGCAGTCATCTGAATTAGCATTAATCTCGAGGGGCAGGGTAAAACCAGAATATTTTCATGTGATAAATCATTAAAGCTAGAAAGCATCTTAGAAATCAACTGGTCAAGTATTCTCCACTCCAGCTACAAATTAGAATCAACTTGGGAGCTTTAGAAACAAAGCAATGAGGGACCACAGATGACTTATAGGGCAGTGAAACGACTCAGTATAATACTGTAACGGTAGATACGCATCATTATACATTTGTCCAAACTCATAGAACACACAACACCAAATGTTACAGGGAACGCTAATGTAAACCGTGGCATTTGATTGATGATTGTCAATGTGGGTTCATCAGTGATAATAAATGGACCCCTCTGGTGGGGTGTGTTGATAATGTGCATGTGTAAGGGCAGGGAGCATGTGGAAATCTGTAGCTAAAACTGCCCTCAAAAAATAAGTTCTTAAAAAAATTTTTAAACCTATTAAAAAAATACCAATGCCTAGGCTCCAGAAAGAGCCATTAAACTAGAATCTTGCAGGTGGAGAAAAGCATCTATAATATTAATAAAAAAAACTTCTTGTGTGATTCTAATGGTAGCTTTATAGGTTGATTTAGCACAACTCTCTCTGACTTAGACTTGAAAAAAACGAAGACCTAGTAGGATAAAATTATTTGCCTGAAGTTAAGGACACTTGGTAGAACTTAGTGGGTTATAGGTTGGCTCTTCTGACTCCCTGTCCACTAAAAGATGAAGAACAGCAGAAAATAAAACTTAACTTTCTAAATCCTTCTTGTTTTATTTTCAAAGGAATCGCCTTTGAGGATAATCTATTTCCTTACACTCTGAGCTGAAATGATCAGGATTAATCCATGGCTTCCTCTGGGGTTTAATATTAGATTTATCAGTAAAACTGCTTACCTGCCTTATTAAACTATAAGCCTCCTGAGGACAAGGAAAAACTATTGTTCGTTTTCGCAGGCATTGCCACATCAGTGCAATGTCCACATAGAGTATGTCTGTAATGTATATGAAGCAGAACTAGGTTCATGTCATGAGATTAAACACTCCCCAAAACAAAATCACTATTTCCTTTGAAGTTTTAGCATACAAGATCCAATAACACTATAGAAATAATACATTTCACAGAAATACTGTAAAATCTTTTTAAGGCTTAAACTCCTGTTTGTCGCTTAAGACTCACAATACTAATGTTATAAACTTGCGCTTCTTTTGTACTTTCTTTCATAATATGAAGGTAATGAAGACTGAATCCCTAGCTGGAGCGTGATATTCAGAAAGACCCTAATAATGGGGGCTTTGGGGCTTGAGGTAAGGAAATCTGGAAGACAAGTTTTGAGTAACTTAGGAATAACGTCTTTCTAAAAATGTGTAAGACAGTCCGAACACTCCGGAGATCACATTCCAGCAAAATGATCATGTTTTTCCCCCTAAACTTCCCCAAAGGGAACCAGGCAAGAAATTCAAGGTGTAGGAATCAAGAATGAAATGTCCATCAGTACAGAGTTTGGTTGGATTATATCTGGCTTTTACCAGCCCATTTCTGAGTCACTCTGCTTGGAAGAAGAGCAGCTATGAGAGTTTTCATCTGCAGTGCATTGGTAAATTTCTATCCAGCTCCATTCCTAAAAGCATATCTGAGGGCAAATAACTTTCAAGTTATTTCTTGTACTATACTTTGCTCTACTGTTGTAGGTACAAATACCACATCATCTAAACATAGGAAAACAAGCTGCAAATGCCAGGAGACCACTCACCTTATTTACAAGGGTATATAAGGCTTTGTCTTGTGCGCCATATTTTAGACACTGCCTGATCCAGGTGTGGATTGTCCAGTCTCTCAGGTACCAACAGTTCGGGCTGTGTCGAAATCTAAATAAAGTAAAAACTGGTATTAACTCTTTCGGTTTTTCCCAATGAGAAAGGAAGGGAGAGGACGTAGAAGCATTTATTTATTTGTCCCTTTTTGGTGGTTTCCTCTGGTCTGGAGTCACGAACCCAGATCCCTGGGCTTATATCATATACGTCCCAGTGACTGATTAAATGCCTGGTATTAACTCTTAAATCTCAATGCCAAAATGCATCTTCCATCAACAGGGCCTTCTCTTAGTAACAGATGTGCCATCAATAAGTCAGAAAATCAACAGTTAATAAAAAATGAGGATAAAATTATAAAGTTTGAAATGGGAAAGAGAAGGCAAAATGGTCATACATAATAAACGAGAATATTAAAAAAATGTTATTTCCATATTTAACCATCTACTTCAATATTTTGCTTTAATATGAAATTTTTCAAAAATGATTTTGGGAAAATGCCTATTAACCACGGTATTACATAAATACGTATTTCATTAGAAGAGAGATGTGAAGTTGACCCTTTAGTAGCTTAAAATAAAACATGAAACAAAATGAAAACAGAGGAGCAGAGCAATTCTAGAGGGGACATCAGACTTATATTGCTATTTCTTGAGGCACACAGGAGACTGGAGCAATCTTCACTGAAACAAGAAGACCAAGAACAAAGAGCAACAATGAACATTCAGTTCCGTCAGGATCCACAAACCTGCTGTCATCTTCAGAGCTCCAGTCATGCTCTTGCTTTCGACAGCTCCCTAGACAGTTTTTTTTGTTTTATTTTTTAAAGGAAAGGAGCAGGCAGGAATGAAGGCAAAGAGGCAGGCAGGGAAGCAGAGAAGAGGAGGAAGAAGCACTTCATTTCACTTCCATTTAATTGTTGACACTAGTTGTTTCCCCTGGGCCCAGGACTTGAACCCAGGGGTATGTAGCCTATGTCCTTTGGAGATTGATGTAACCGTTGCTCCATCAGGGCACACCCCTATATGGTCCAAAAGGCCGAAGCAGCCCATGCTGAGGTATCATAATTGCATTCGCGGAAGAAGTGGGAAGGAATTCTGAATGCTGCTCTTTTCTCAAGTTCACACACACTGGTATGCGAACACCTGGGGTTGGAACGGTGCCTCCTTGCTTCTGGGGTCCACACCCCAAGACTGAGTGAGAACAGACAGGCCGTGGTGAGGAGGCCGCATCAGGGAATTTGTGGCCCTCTTTTTGCTCCTCTGTTGTGACTGGAATGAGTCCTCAGAGAGATGTTAGCTGAAGTTCCTGCCTTTTCTTTAAACATTCAGGAAGCAGGTCCATCTCTGAGCCCCGCAAAAATCAAATTATTTTCTTAAAAAGATAAGGGTAAGATAAAAACTTGGAGCATAAGGCTTCTGTGGCATATTTGAGTCAGGACTACAGAAAAACACTTGGGTTTTTTAGAGGTAGATTATTCAAAATGTCACTTGGCTATTTCCTATCACCTGCTAGTAGAATTGTTTCCTGCCAAATGGGTTCTCTGCCAAAATAAAAGCTGAGAAAAACAGGAGAAGTAAGAAGTAGTATCTAATTTAGCCTATTTTTTCAGTGCTCTGGTGAGAGATTAGGCAAAAATAAAATCTGAAGCTATTTTATGGATTTAGTCTCTATCCTTCCCCATTATTTTGAATATCTCAGATTCTTCTGGAAAATGTCTCTCTTACTCTATCTTTCTCTAGAGAACGAATGCCTCTAAAAGCAGAAAGATAAAACAGTCAAATTATGTTCAGGATGAGAATGACCCACCCAGATAAAGGCATCATAAAGAGGTACCCGAGATACTTGATTTAATGAGGACCTCTGCACAGAAATGAAACAAATAATACCTTTTAGTATTTCATGCTTTCCTTCACATTTTAAAATCAGTAACTGACTACTTGAACTTTTCTCCTTGTTACTCTGAAAAAACTGAGATTGAAAGTGTAATGGCCAGTTAAAAGTTCATTTTATTTTTTAAAGAAAAAAGTCAAGGTGTATTGTCTAAATGATGGTGATGCTTCCTCATTAGCCTGTAAGCTCCAAGAGCAAAGAGGGACAGTGACTGACCCATTCCTCAGTGCCTGACACAATTTGTGGATCATAGTAGGTTTTTGGCAAATAAAAAAAGGGTTTCAATCAATATATGTATATTTAATGCTATCACGTTCTAATCATTTTTGGTCTTTGGTATGTATGAAACATTTAAAATTCTGTCTTTGGGGCATTTATAATTTCATTACAGAAACAAAGCACACAAACATAATTTAATAATAACACTAGGTAGGTCATAGAAGTTCTGAAGGCCCAAGGGTACTGCTAGAGAATAGAGGTTGTTAGGTTTAATGCATTTTTCCTTTAGAAAACTAAAATCATATATGTCAATCACTTCAACAAGATTATTTTAAACCTAACCCTCATTTAAAATCTAATCTTCTGGAATACCCTTATGACTCCGGTAAGGACCTGGGGTCCAGGGAGGGGTTGGGGGTAGACCACAAAATAAAACAACTAAATAAAAGTGCTTCTTCCTTCTCTTCCTTTCATAAAAAAATCTAATTTTCTGCCTTAAAAGGTCTTCGATAACCACTAAAGTTACTTTCTTTTTGGTAGACTTAAAAAAAAAAGGGACCATGATCATATGTAAGCAAACACCTATTCCCTCTTATTCATGATCACATAACATTTTTAGGCTATGAGGAACCACAAAGATCAGTGGAAACCAGCTCTGGACTTTCAGGGCTCAAATTAAAACATGTTCAAAGCATACACTAACCTCCCAAAGCTAACGTCAACACATGGACGAACAGGAAAGTTTCATCTTCTCAAGTCTTTCCTCTCATACCTCATTTCTTAGCAGCCTAGAGGTGGTTACTCAGGACTTCACTTATCTATACAACCATCTCACAGGGGTCTTTACTAGTTCACCAACTCCCGCAGCCTGGGACAGGGCCACCTGATAGGACCTCTCCTCTCTAAGACCTAATCGTTCAGATACACAACCATGTCCAAGACATTTACAACTAAAACTAACAAATTCAATCAACTTAGGAATAACAGGAAAACATACACATGATGAAATAAGCTGCCTGAAGTGCAGTCCCTGCATTTCCCAGCCAGGAAGCAAATTCTTTACTAATCCTCACCAGTGTTACCAAAAAAAATTTAAATTCACATACAACTTATCCGAGTACCTATCTACACTATAAATAACTCAAAGCATTGAGATAGCTGGATCAACTCTGGATGGTCAATGACTTTTTTAGCAGTTCAGACAAACTTAAACCCCTTTCAGAACTGCCAGTGGGAACTTGACAGACAGACCAGGCTCTGGAATGGGTACTTGTCTGCAGATTGCTGGACAAGCATTCTCCCTTTCAGCCAGGAGAAAGGCAAAGAGACAAGAACACAATTAACACATTGATATTCCAATTTGTCTGCAAACAGACGGGCCTTTGTTCTCACCTGCCCTGACCACCAGCCTGGCAGATTACAGGCAGCGACTGCAGGAGTCCCCTCTGTGCTCCATGCCATCAGCTGTTTGCTCACCTCCACAGAAGCTTTATTATTGTCCAGGCCAGCAGGCTGCCACACTGGCAAACGGTGTGAGTGTAGAAAAGATAAACAGATACCACCCAAGTAACCCCAATGTGGTCAGTGCTTAGGATGTCAAGAGGTGTTCTTAGCTTCCAGCTTAAAAAATATATGTAAACTTTCAACAGTTGTAAGGCCATGCACAGTTCTTGGAAGAAGGAGAGGCACCGGGAGGAGAGAGTGAAGAAGTGTGCACTTGGGCTCTCGCTCTGGTTCAAACACTGGTATCCCATGGCTGACATGATCTCTGTCCACAGCGCAAAGCGGGGTCTCCAGGTGAAGACAATTGGTGTAAGAAGCCAAATCATGGCAAATCAAATGGCAGGAACTGAGAAGCTTTGTCTTCTCAAATTCAGGCTACATTTTGGACTCATTAGAGCATCTACCTGCACTGTTGGTCATTCAACACTGATGTCACCTGCAAGGAAAGACAGGAGAACCACAGGTGGCAAAATTGACAGGGGGACAAGTCTTTGAGACCTGAGACGTTTCTTAGAAGGGAAGAGAGGTTCTATCAAAGAAGTCAAGAATGAAAAGAAAAACACCAGAGACACACTTTGAGTAAATTAAGTATGTTTCTGTGTGTAGAAATGTCACATGGGATTTCCTATCTGTGGCCAATTGCATCATTTCACTAAAAAAAAAAAAGTGGGATATAGCCTTTCTTCCATGGGATGCAAATAAAGGTTCTTGGTGAATGACAAAAGTGATAGTTCTCATTAGCTTTTTCTGTATCACAAGTCAAAGTGCTCCTGGCTGAGCAGGGCTAATGCACAGATGCCAGAGCCTGGCGCTCAGAAGCTCCATTTAGCTCTTCCATATGAATGAGCAAGCTTTCCACAACATTTATCTGACTGAGTCACCAGCCTTCAATATACACATGAAGCTCTCCCTTCACCCTAGAGTATCCTGTATACTGTGACAGATGGAAACCCAGTCCCTAAGCTGCACAGATATGGAGATGAGTAAGGGGGCCAGGGTAAGACGAGGCAAGAAAGAATGCTGAGAGAAAAACACAGGCTCCACAGTCTCTAGTGTGAACTGGGAACCTTATCGGTGAAGGAAATTGTGTAATTATTAAAAGGGATGAGTTCTTCCCTAAACTAGAACCAAAGAGCAAGAGGGAATCATGTGACTACTTAAACCAGAATCACATTCAATCACTGTGATCCACTTTCTCATTCTAGAAGGGTAATTACTTTCTTTGGTGTCTTCCTGGAAATTCTATTCCCATCAATGATTTAGTTGCCCCCCAAATATCACAAATAAAATCAAAATTTGATGAGATATTCTTCTAATGACTTTCCCCTCCAAAATAGGCCCTCCCCTCAAATGGCCAATGAATCTGGGCTTGAACATTTCCAGTGGACTCATTCGCTACTTTATGAGGCAGAAAAACAAAACAAAACACGTGTTCCTTTTAAAGTTCTAATTTTCTTTTTTAAAAGTCAGGGTTACAGAAATAATATACACAGAGTAAAATTCGTATTTTTCAGCGTATGGGCCTTTGAGTGTTGATAAATGGGCCCTGTCGTGTCATCATAACCACAATCAAGATCTAAGAACAATGAACCCTACTACCCCTCAACCTTCTGGAATGTCTGCTTTACAGTCAACTTCTCCAGGGTTTGCTGGTCAAGGTCAGCAAGTGTGATGTGGGTAATCTCCTCAGGTCTTTTTCGAACCCTAGAGTTATATTTATAAGAGAAAAAGCAAATGAGATTATAAAACTACCCTTTTGTACCTGTTGGCTGGTTTATAATTTATATTCTACCGTTTTCCAAAAAAGAATAAAAAAAAAAAAAGCAAACTAAAACCCAGTTTGCAAGTAGTTTTCTCTGAGTCCTATGTGCAGGTATTAGCCCATTTGGTATCCCTGTTTGCCATTCTAAACAGGGTGGTAAGTAAGTGGATCTTCAGTAGAGAATAACAAGACATCAAATTTCACAAATGTGAAGTGCTAAATAAATGTGGCACAAGAACACATTTTCTGAAGTGAAGATGGGGCAACTGCAGGACTGCTAGATATTAAGGCTGAAATCTAAATTTGTCAGACCCAGGGGCTTAAGAATGAGGTCACTAGCGTTTCACCAGAAAAACACATAAACATGACAAATACGGCAAACTATTTTTGGAAAAATATTCTATTTTATATGTCCTTTTATGGAAAAAAAACAAAACAATGACATGTAAGTAGGACATATGTCCCCAAATTATCCCTTCCTGCTCTCTCTGACCTGGCTCTTGTTTTGTCTGATCGACCTCTACCTAGGAGATAGAGTTCTTATTCATGAAAATGATATTTATTGAGTAGTTACCTTGTGCCAGGTGATCTGTATTCTATCCTATTAGTCCATCCAATATCCTCCAATTTCAAACATTCTTAAAGATGGCACCTTTCCATTTACAGAGAAACACCTAGAGACCTACTCTATGCTTTGTTGAGGGCATGCTCATCAGTCTCTCTCTCTCTCTTACACACACACACACACACACACACACACACTTTCATCTTTCAATTACTCTTTCACAGTAAATCAAGGCAAGGAGCCAAGTAGAATGAATCAATTCTATGTTTTTTTTTCTTTGAAGCCCGAACACTATTTTATCAGCCTTCAAAAGTCCATGTATATGGACAAATGGGGAGGGCTATTTATAGAAAATGGGAGAAGTATTTGTAGTAATTGCTGACGGTCCTAATAGCAGGAAATGGCTGTCTTTGTGGCCAACGACTGTCCATGAAACTGTACCCTTAAGAACCCAGCGGGGCTTCTCTGGCCACTATAAAGCTGGACACACACACAGGTTCATTTCATTTCTCAGAGACAGTCACTGAAGGGCAAGGTGAGACTCAAGGGAGAAGGCAGTTAGCTAGGAACAGGAGGAGATGAATAAAATTGGATCTTGTAACAAGTCCTGCTTTTTCTAGTTTTATTGAGAAATAACTGACATACATCATTTAAGTTTTAAGGCATATATAATAATGGGTTGATTTACAGAGATTATGAAATGATTAACACAATAAGTTCAGCTAACATCCCTCTAATAAGAGGGATATAGATACAATAAAAAAGGTTTATTTTTAAAAGCATATAAAGTTATGGGAATTGGCATGGTTTAGGCAGAGATAAGGAGAGTATTTCTGGGTATGAGCAGGATATTTATGGGCAAAGAATGAGCCAGTTTTTAAAAGACACAAACATTTCCTGACGTCTTCTAAAGTTTGGCTAGACATTTTACAGACAAAATTTCTGTAAAATCAAGAGTCATAATGATTGAAACAGGAATATCACATATATTAATTAACCCCTGGTAGCTGTACATCTGAATGATTCTGAGGAATGAGAAGGTGAGGAAGAAAAAGGAGGAAAAGAAAGGAACAGAAATCAGAAATTCTGGAGTGTTTCTAGGCTTAGTGAAGTTGTGAAGATTAAGTCTGCATCAAAAGAAATGGGTAGACAGACTGGCCTGGGGATGAAGCACACCTGTAAAAATGCAGGAAAGACTTAAGCCAGTGTTGAGCAGTCTATGTGTATTAGATTATGAATTTCTCTAGGGGTATTTTTAGCTTAGCGCTAAGCTGGATTTCTTAAGAATCATATTTTTTTCTTAATAAAGAAAAAATATTAGTCTTTTAAACATTTCGATTCTCTAATACATGGAAAAGTTGGATCCCTAAGGAATTTTGTTTATAGCAAAAGGTAAGACTGGATGTGCTTCTAGTTATACAACCCAACTTCATAGCTCAGTTCTATTTCTGTGACCCTATGGATGCTCTATGAAACCTTTAAGATCCTAAAGGGCAGGGGGTATGTTTTCTATCTTTTTGAGAACTACAACAGTAGGTACTTGGTGATTTGGTAACAGTGACCATGAAGACTGTATAAATACTAACAATGAGTGCTGAAATTCACAGCATTAATTATATTTGAAATAGTAATCGCAAAGTTCTGTTTTTCCAATATCGTTCTGCCTATGAAGAAATGAAGTCAGGAGGAAATAATACCTTTTTTATTACAAAGCACAAGATCAGAGATAGCAGGGGATATGGAATAATATGTGGTCATTCTAGAAATCCAGTTACTCCTCATTTCTTCTCTGCTGTCTCCTTCCTGTCACACATAAAAGAATTAGGATTCGGCAGTGCTACACTTCAAGGTATAGACACGCTGATGAGAGTGAAACCAAAAAGATGAGGACAGAAGTCAAGAGAACTACCCAGGTTCAAAGAACTACCCATATGTTCTAAGCCAGAAAACCCCATCCTTTCAAGATTGGAAGAAACTATTACAAATCATCTGGGGATAGGGAAAAGAAGAACATTTACATAAAATCAGAGAACTTAAGAACTTTCAATACCCACTGTTCAATGAACTATTTATTGAGAATGCAACCATATACCAAGTTGTGTATTAGGTGATGTGAATATTTCTAATCTGATTCTTTTATTTTTATGTTAGGATGCCCAGTGAGATGAAATAATTACTGGAAATAAATAGTCAGCAGGAAGGCCTAAACTAGACTTATTGCTCTTAGCATTTCACCATGGCTTCTTAATTCTTTTATTTGTAGGACATTTTTAAAAAGCATCTCTGCAGTTCCATGAAGGTCTCTAACATATTTAAAAATAAATAACATCTCTTCTAAAGTTTGAAGTGGAATCCAGAAAAAAAGTGCTCCCACTGTGCAACAGTCCTGGAATTGCCCTGAACTAGCTGTTTGCCTTCAGAAAGTCACAATCCTTCAGGGTTTCAGTTCCTGTAGATGTAAAATGAAGAAGTAGGATTACCTGGAACAGGAACTCAAATGTCTACATGGGTCAGCCAGTTAATATAATGCATGAAGAATCATGTAACACATAGGTGCAAAACTGTTTGTATTACAATGAGAGGCCTTGTTATACTGTTTTGAAAACACACTATATGGGTCAAATAAAATACACCTGGATTCTGGATTCGCCCAGACCCCCAAAATTCCTTCTAGCATTCAAGTTTAATGATGCTAAAGAAAAAATAAGTGAATAGTGACTCAATGATGAACGACCATTCAGCCCACAGCTGACTTACTCCACACTGCTCCACTAGCCTGCGTTCCCCTGCCAGGTGACCATGCTTCTACCCATCAGGGCAGGCAACATCGACTGTCATTGGTATAGCAGACTCTGCAAATAGGCATCTAAAATTTTAAGATAAAATGATCTGATCACTAAGTCAAACTCAAGGTCCCTAAAGTAGATTTTAATTGATGATCAAGTTTTGTAGGGAACAGAATTTTAAGCAATCGATCCCTCCACTAGTAAAGTCTTTTCTACTCAAGTGAATACTTCAGTATAAGCAATGTATTACCTAAGAGTCAGTCGTCTACACTTACGTTCATCTATCATACAAATGGTTTCGTGTGTTGCTGCTTTCTTTTATCCCTTGAGTACCTTACTGCTAATCATCCAAAGGGTTCATTGTCATAATTTATGTATTTTTGGTATCAAGTTCTTGTTATCTGTTCATTCTGAAAGCAAAAATAGCTGACCCTTTAAAAATGAGGCAGGAGATGGGGATAAGTCACAGGGATATTAAGAAATTACTTGCCAGTTTCTGGAAGCAAGAAAGGCATTATCGCTTTTTTTTTTTTTGTAAAGGAAAGGTGCAGGCAGGAATGAAGGTGAGTAGACAGACAGGCAGGGAGAGAGAGGAGGAAGAAGCATTTTATTTTATTTCCATTTAGTTGTTCACACTGGTTGTCTCCCCCTCCCCCGCAACCCGGTACTTGAACCCAGGTGTCTGTGGCCTGTGTCCCTCAAACGACTGACCTAACTGCTTCTCCACCAGGGTGTACCCATAATCACCTTTTGTAACTTTTAGTTAAGGAAAGAAATGTGAAAATTGAGATTTAGATTTGTCAATTGGTTTTCAAGAAGTTTTAATTTACCACTTTAAAGAAATCTTTTGATACATAAAGACAGGGGAAGAGTGTGACCTTTCTTGTGCCGTTAACACATTTGACTACATTTGATAAGTAGCTTCTTTACCTTTGACGTCAGCTGGTCCCTCTGTACTACAAACAAACTAACAAAAAACAAATATTTGAAATTGTACAAACTTATGATGCTAAGGAAATTCTTAAAAATGATCAAGTGTAAACTTCATACTGTAGGAAGTTCAAGGGTCAGAGACAATTCTTAATAGGATAAAAATCATAAGAAAGAAGTTTTTACAATATTTGAACAGGGAAGAGTTTTTTCTTCAGCAATAAACCAAATAGAAAGTTCTGGATTCGTCATTTATTCTGGCTGGCAAACCTTCCGTGAAACCATCATGCTACAGCTAAACAAAAGCTCTTACGCTAGCTCAGAGGAGGGAGTGAACAATTTGAAAAACATCTTTTATTGCCTGAGAAAATTTCTTTTAATGTCTGGAAGTGCCAGGAGAGCTGCCTCAATGTGACTGCAGGCAGCTTTCCAAAGTCTCTCTGCTGTTCTGAGTATGAGTCATAGAGAGAGGGAGCCTTCTGGCAAAGACAGAGACTTTCCTCTGGGCCTCTACTCTCCCTCATTTTATTTTGTTATTATGAAAAAAGAAAAAAGAACAAAAGAAAGCCTTGATGGATAACAGTTAAACAGATTTCAGGAAGGCTTAACTCAAGAAGTTTCAACACCAGGGAGGCAAAATATCCCTGCAGAACTCTGTTGGTTGCCACTGTGAGCGACAGACACAGAGCAGTGTCTTCCACATCCTAAAAAGGGCAGGGTTCATTGATCACCTGTCAGATCATCGCTGCACTTTGTGGGAGAGAAGAGAGAAGCAAGATATGAAAATACCTTTGCTTCTCCAGTTTCCTAAACATCATTAGCTCATATGCTGGACAATTACAGCGAATGGGAAGGGGTGGGAGCTCCTTTCTGAGAGGATGTTAAGTGGATTTCAACTGCAGTCCCCGGAGGCTATCCCATGTATGTGACTGCTAGTTCCTGCAGGGCTCAGGGAAAGGCACATTTTTCTTTCACTAACTTAGGTAACAAAAAAAGCTGGGGAGCTAAATTAAAAACAGTATTTTAAAACAGAATAACATTAAGGAAAAGTTGAAAGTTAAACGAGAAAAAGAATAGATACACAGACCTAAATGTAATCTCTTATTCCAACAGGATTGAGCATTTGGTGAGGGCAAAGCTACTCTCTTCTAAACTTGATAATTCAGCAACGTGGTATAAATCAAGATATGAAGTCGGCAATAAATGACAGAGATAAACATAATCCTTGCCTTCAGTGAGGTCAGAATGGGATTATCAAAAAACAAGTATTTTATAGCATCTAAAACAAGCGTGAGGCTAATTTATAAGCATCATATGCAATTCTTCATTTATACAATATTATTTCATAATAGTGTGGTAAATTTTTCAAAAATCTGCTTTCAATAGAAAAGTGATTCCTGGCATGCTCTGGTGGCCCAGTGGTTAAACCCATGACTCTGGATGGCACAGTCCACATAGAGCCAAGGACCTGGAATTAGAGGGAACAAGCGACATGGACAACTAAACGAGGGATAGATGCATCTTCCTTTCCTCCCCGGCTGCCTGCCAGCTGCCTTCCTCTAAACAAACAATTTCTTTAAGAAAAAAAAAAGTGAATCCAAAATTTCCCTCCTTAGTAAGCTGATTTTTAAAATGTTTTATTTGGATATATTTAAGAAAATGTTACAGATATAAATAAAATTGTATCCCACTTCCTCCTACTTTCCAGGGCTGCCTGATAGAGAACTGAGCAAAAACTATAATAGTATATTCTTCTGGGGCAGAGGAGTAGGGACAGAAGCAACAATATTTCAACTATGACAGACATGAGGGAGGATGGGATTTGTGGAAACAGAAACGATACAGCATTCCCTCAGATGTCGAAAATCCCTTCCCCGATGACTGCATCTCTGAGTCTGAGTGGAACCCAGCTCTGACTCATTCACTGTCTGAGTTAAATCGAGCTGAGAATTATTTCCCCCACTTATAAAACAGAAGTGATAATGCCTTGATTAGTGGGTTACTATTAAAACCAAAGGAGAACTAGGTAAGTATTTTGACAACTTTTAATCAGAGTAGACAACGCACACAAACAAATAGCACTGCTATAGTCTACTTCACATCACTTGATGGCATTCTCTAATTGTTCTAAGAATGTGTCTTTCTAAGACTATGGCCTGTGGCATAAAGTGGTTAAGATAAAAGATCTGGTATCAAACAGACCTCATTCCTACTTTATAGCTCCAGAAAACAGACTCTAAAACCTCAAGATCCTAACCTGTAAAATGGGAGTAAAAGCTGTACCCACTTCATATGGTAGAAATCTAAACTGGTATGAGAACCGAGGAGATAAGACCTCTGTACACTGGCCAGTACACAGTGCAGACACCTAGACAGATCAGCCAACAGCAGTCACAAACAGCCATGTGAATTCTTATGACTATTTCCCTCCACACGAATGTGGCTTGCAGAGTGTTGGGCACACATGTTCAGCAAACACCTGACTGCCAGTAGCCACCAGGGATGGGATAGAGTAGGAAGGATGGATGGGCCAGTAAGAGACTGAGGAGTCCTGTGCCTCGTTCCTCTAGCGACATCTCAATGAGGAGCTAGAAGAAGCAGAGAGAACAGAGAGGCTATTCATAACACAAAGGCTCTAAGCCAACCAGTAGAGGTGTGCCAGTTGGTCTGATGACTGGCAGCATGGTTTCTGATCTTACTTCTGATAGACAAAGGTCCAGGCAGGGAGAAGGGAGTCAGGAGTTGACCTGACAAGTAGTTCATTTACCCATTACTTCCCTACCGTCCTTGGACTGGCTTTCACAAGCGTGGTAAGGCAGGGTTACAACACAACTGAGTTTACGCTCTCAGTCCTCTGTCAGCCCCATGCCCACCAGGCTCTGAGTCAACAACTAAAGAGGATGGATGTCTACTGAAGATAAATCAAACCACCCAAAAGAGAAGCTGCCAAGCACAGCTCATGGCTTGGATCTGTGCTTGAGGCAGAATTTCAAAGGAGGAAAATGGGAAAATATCTGTCTATGTAGGACATGCCACCCGATCACGTCCAGACAACAAAGGCAAAAAACAGCAAGGGGATGCATTTGCCATTGAACAAACTGCCGGCCCAGCCTGGGACCTCCTGCCACCCTGTTAGCTTCACAGAAGTCAAGAATGTCTTTTTCATCACTTAAACACACTACTGTTTTCCCAGATAGGGTGTAAAGCTGAAGGCACCGATTCTTGTCCCGAACTCAAATGGAGTCATCAGTCCTTCAAGACAATCTGGACAAAGCAGCTGACAGCAGCCACATGACAGCAAAGGGTCACTGAGTTAATGGAATATCTACGGTAAACAAGTACAACACAGTTTTTCTCATATTGAAAAAAAATAATTGTGGCTACAACTAACCACTAATAACTGTGTTTTAGGACTGTGTGTTAAGATGGACTCAAATAATGAGACAAGTGAGTCACTGCTAGAGAGTTCACAAAATTTAATCTCATAATTCAATGCAACCACAGGAAAACCTAATTTATTAGTAATATTTGCACTAATTATATTTCTAGGAATGAATGAGTGCTTAAAAAAGGGTGTACCATACTAAAGTACATGCTCTTTTTAGAATGTAGATTTTTAAAAAAATCACTTTTCCCCTAACCACTTTGTACAAAACCCTTAACTGTTACTGAGAATGATGATAATAAATGACAAGATTATCAGCTAAAAAGATTGAGCACTTACTGTGTGCTAGGCATCATCCTAAGTACATTATATGTACTTTTCCCTTTTCATAGAGCAGGAAATTGAGACTGAAAAAGATGCGAATCTAGCCTGAGAAATCGCAATGCACCCAACAGGTGGTTTCCCCCAAGACATTCAAAACAGACTGCTGGTTCTTATTAAACACCAAATGTAATTAATTTGCCTTTATTAAAAAAGGTATCACTAGAATTGGACTCAGCATGGCAGGATGTTCATATTATGGGAGGAAAGTAGAAATAAAGGCAGGTTCTTATCTTTCCTCTCTGACTCTGCCAGGGTAGCCTGGCAGTACTATTTTATTGGGGGGTATCCCCCAAGAATCTTTTCTTTTGGGTTGGTCAGTGTCCCTATAGATGCCCCAGTCACCTCCCCAACAGATATAATAAGCCTTGCATCCTCATGCCCAGAGTTCAGAGTCTGGAGTCCTTCTGGTTCAATCGCTCCAGAAATAGTCACCGTTCTTCTGCTCGGGTTGGAAGAAAACGATCTGGCATTTCACTATTTCTTATGAAAATTTCCAATCGATTTTCCAGTTTTAGCTTCACTAACATCTTTACTTTGGAAATCACCTACTGCTTTTTATAAATGAACATTTCTAGGATCCTGTGCTATGGGTTGTCTTGCTTCCAGATGTTCTTCTCTGTTTAAGTTGCAGCTTTCTCTTTCTACTAAGTCTGCTATATCTTGTCTATCTGTTTTCTAGCTTCCAAAATTTCACTGCTGTTACTTCTCTCCTCTTCTCTTTACTTTGTAGATTTTCGCCCTTTATGTTTACAGTTGTGGAAGTTTAAACTATAAACTTGTTTATAGTTGTGGAACGGAGATAAGCACTTATGCTCAACCCGCCATGTTTAATCAAAATATTCTGTAGGCTGTTTGATCTATAAACTAGTCAACAGAATTACATAAAATCTAAAAGTAATTATGATGATGAAATATACTTAAATGATCAAATATATTTCAAGAGAACTGCCTGTTTAAAAGAGTAGGAAACATTTTGAAAAAGACACTTAACTCTTCAGAATTTCAGTTTCAAAAAGTGATCAAAGTCTAGAAGAGATCTCTATTAACCCCTTCAATTCCAATATCCTTCAACAAAGGCCAAAATAAACCACAACACTACATTTTGAATTATTTGCTCAATCTAAACTATTTTACTGAAAACATTTATGCACATATATTAAGACCCCAGTACAATGACAGTATGTTAAGAAATATTAAAACACAATCCCTGAACTGTAATATTACCTCTTTATCTCTGGGTGAAAAAAAAGATAACCACATATTACAATACTATTTAGAAATATTCTGAACAATGAAAGATAGTTAAATCAAGTTTGGCAAAGTCTCTCTTTTAAGAAGGTAGGAAATAATGTGATATTGTAATATTTTAATTGAAAAGGTCAAACTTAAGCCTAATTCATAAGATCATCTCTGCTCTAAATTGTTCTTTCTGGTTAATGAAGTGTTTCTCTATATCTGAAGGACCAAGAAGCTAGCTTCATGGATCTCACAAGATTATGAAACCAGCACTACAGCAGTATCTAACGCAGCTGAAAGCCCAGCAGAGTACAAAGGCACTTATTTGGCAACTTCTCTAGTAGGTTTGTACAAAGCATGGGAAATCAGAGAGCATACATGACGCCATGGCTCAGCTTCCTAGTGTGTGTGCATGTGTGTTTATGCGCAGATACAGCCATTGACTATCTCAGAAGGGAGGCAAATAAGGAAGGAAAAAGAAATAAGGGAAAGGAAATTAGAATAGTTACCCCTACTTATTATGCTTAGTGGTGACACAAAGCTAAACAGCATTTCCCCTGTCCTGGAATTCTCTATGTGGAAATCCTCCCTTGGAAAAGAGATAGCCACAATGGAAGAGATAACCAGAAGGGAAAATGCCAGAAAGGAGTTAGTGATGGCAGCAGCATATTAGAGCAGGAACAAGGATCTCTTCCTTTGCATACTGTGGAGAACCACTGATGTAGCACAGAGTAATGAAAGACAGTTAAATCAAGCTTGGCAAAGTCTCTCTTTTAAGAAGGTAGGAGATAATGTGATATCGTGATTTTTCTTAATTGAAAGGGTCAAACTTCAGCCTTATACATAAGATCATCTCTGCTCTAAATTGTTTTTTTCTTGTCAGAGTAATATAGCACATAGCTGTACCTGCTTCCTGCAGTAAATATGACTGAACTTTTTTCATTCCTTGTAAATAGGATATGAATCTATATACGAGCTGTATCATTAGGTACATTTTATCTTGTACCAATTCAAGGGATAAAAAGACTCAAAGGAGTGATATTTAAATTCTGCTTTAGTAAATTTAGGGCACTTAAAATAAGGACTGTTTGCTTTGTTTGATATGTTTAATGATTTTTCCTTTTGCTTTCTGTCTTTTGCTCTTCCTTTTTTTCTCAGAGATGTGCCTACTGCCAAGATATGTGTCATTTTTATTCCCTGAATCAAAGAAATTTGTAGGATTTAGTAGTTCTACATGGAAGAGCTTATCTTTCACATCTAAAATACAATACATATCTCGCTATATACCTTCAATATATCCATCTGTCTGAAATAAGGATAACAGATCCAGACACAGGAGTAAGATCCTCTATAGTAAGTCAGTAGTCACTTGCCCCTGATGCAAACACAAGGTGTAATATTACTTTCTTTCTTCCCAATGTCCATGCCTTGACAATGCTTTTCTCTTCATCATCTCTCAAGATGACAATATACAGATGACATAGTTGATGATAAAATCAGTGCCCAACTCTTTTGAAATCTTACATTATTTCAGTCACTGCTAACCACTCTCTGAAAATTATTTTGTTGCATATCAGAACAACTCTTTTAAAGTAAGTATATTATTATCTAAATTTTACAGATGAAGAACCTGAATATCAAAAGGTTAAATAACTGCCTCAAGATCAGAGTTAATAGGAAACAAGGCCAGTATCTAAACTAGACAGTCTGACATTGGAAGTTTTGTCCACTGACCTATTCTGTCTGACAATATAATTAGGTGATCTCAGGGGAAAAGTCTCTATTAACTTTCTACCAAAAACTGGAGCTACCAGTGCCAAAATGAGGATACAAACAATAAAACAGGAGGACTAGTTATTCAATTAAGATCACCCTCTAGAAGAAGGGGCATTTGGCTAGAACACTTTGATTTTTCATTTCAGAAGTTAGAGATAAAATCATTTGGTTGAGTCATACTGAATGAAAGCTATTTTCATTTCTCTCCTGATCATGGAACGCAATATTATAAACAGATCTTTAGCAAGCTACTCTAGTCCTAGAACTTCCACTCTTATCTATTGATGACAATCAAATGTCACCATTTGCTATTACATCCTTTCAATGACTATATGTATCTCATGATGTAACAGACATGTCTATCATTACCTCTGATACAATCCATGTATCAAGGAATTAGGTGTTTTGTGCTGACAGGTTTATAAAAACACTCACGCACAAGAAAATGCTATCAAATGGAATAATATAAACTTATACTTAAGAAGCAGAGTGACAATCATTCTAAACATTTAAATACTAATATAAGAATGAGGAATAGTTTGGAAAAAGGACCCCAGTAGAATCAATGGCAAGGCATTCAACTGTATAGGCTAGAAAAGAATTCTTCAAATTATCCATTCAACTCCATTCACTTTCTTCATTATAAACAAAACGAGCTTGGAATGACTGTGAACTTGGCCCAGACTCTTTGACAACTTCATATTGCAAAGTATATTATTTGAGACTTAATGTATTGTCCTCTTTCTTTGTACTCAGATAGATGGTGGAACTATAGAAATATATGGGTGAGGCAGAGCAAAAACAGCTCAGAGAGAAGTCTCATGAAGGAGATGGAATTATTCTATGTGGTTTTGGGCTCTGGTTTTGGGCATTTATCTAAGTGATCTTCGAAACAATGAATGAGTCTGTTATCTTGCTCATTTACTCAGCGTTTCTATGTCAATTTACACTATTATCAGATCTCAAGGAAATGAGAACATTTTGAGACTCCTTAAAGCTTAATGTATTCATCCATAAGATCAGAGGATATTACTAGTCTTATATGATGCTATGGTTTGTTCCTGTACAAACAATCATGCCATTCTTGGTACACTCAGGATTTAAGGCAGTCCCTAAGATAATTTCCTAAAGAAACAGATGCACAATTTTGTGTCATTTATATACCACTTACAGGAAGGAGAATCACCCATTAGGTATACAAGGTACCTGAAGCTTCAGTTTTAACTGCCCCTGGCTCCCACTCATATTCAATTCTACTTATAATTGTAAGGATGGAATATTCATATAAGCTTAAACTTATTACAAACATCTATGTGCCTTTGGGAAAGTTTTTTTTAAAATTCCTTCTCTGTTATAGCTTCCAGCTTTATAAATCAGATAATCTTGAACAGTTCAAATAGATCATGAATCTATAAAAAAACCCTACCTTTAGAGGTCTACAAATGCTTATTCTACATTCTTACAAATGCATTTACAAATGCTTATTATTTTCCCCCTACTCTAAAATGACTACAGACTATTCCTCCCTTGGCTATTAAGTCTTCTCTCTCTTCTCTCATTCAGGGCTACTAGGGAGAAACTAACCACTTTGCTTGCTACATTCACGCACAAGCCTGAATCCATTGCATCTGGTCTGCGGTTAGTGCCATTGCTTCCATGGAAATTCACGTGCTTGTGTTTTATGGGTATTCTGTTTCAGAAGATCAAAATCTCACACTTCATGCAGGGGTAAGAAAGAACAATCACCATATTTTTATAACACTCCAAATGTAGAAGCACTTAAGTATTGTGTCTATTTATTTAGTATGGATTGGACTGGTGGTAGTGAGCAGAGTTTAGAAATTGCTTTCTTGGTTGAGATGGAATTTTATCATGATTTAAGAGTAGCAGAACGCATTGCTTATCCACCCAAAGATATGGTCTACAAGAAGGTCAAAAACTTGGAGAAATCTGTGAAACTTATGAAGTTCCTGCCAAAAGAGCATCTTCAAAGTTCAAGAGTACAAGACAAGAAGAGGTGACATCAAAGAGCTCTGACCAGGAAATCCCATGCATCTAAGCGAATGGACATGTTTCAAAATACACTAATGTTCAATGTGTGATATAAAGAACTACAATTGTTTGATTTTTGTTTTTAAAGGCCAATCAAGTAAGGGGAAACAACAAATTTTGTGCTTTTGATGATCTGGGCTGAATATGACCTGTTTTGTCTTACGATTTCAATGACCAAAGACCTTGGAGGGACATGTAGATTAAAAAAACAGCTTAGTTACAGAGATGACTATTGAATTTTTTTCTTCAGCTAGAATATCTCCCTCAGTTGCAGACCTGCATCTTTAACAACCTCCTAGATGTCTCAATGTGGATCTCACACAGGTTCTTTGAATACCCATATTCGAACTGAGCATATTACATCTCATCTCCTCTATCTCCCTCCGTCAATCATGGTTCTTAAATTTTCTGTACTCTCCCAATGGTCTAAGATGACTTAAGATCACTAAGGTCAGCTGAGCCAGAAAACTCCATGCTCAGAGTTTAAAATTCAAATTCCCTCAGTGGCATATTTATAAGCTTCCATTTAAATGCCTTTTTAAAATTTGTTTTAATTGAAAGAAGCTATCTTCTCTGATATAAACTATTTTTTCCTAAACATCTGTTAGCCTCTGTCCTATCCAGTGAAAAAGTCTAATTCCCTCAGTCACTTGTTTTTATAAGCTTACATTTAAAGTCTTTTTTGTTTTAATTGCCAGAAACTATTTTTTCTGATATAAATGTAATTTTCAGGTAAATTTAACTTTTATAAGAAAGTACAGAGAATTCACTTGAATTCTCATCACCCAAACCTAGTTTTCATTTCTTTATTAAACTAATCCTCCGGTAATTTAACTAAACTTTTGATGATGGGCATAATTCACTACTATAAATAAAACTACAGTTCATTTTCTTGACTTACATATAATTTCTCCAAAGGAGAAATTATATCAAGAAAGGTACCCATTTAAGTTCCTATGAGTATGCTGAGAATGTCTGGTACCTGGAGAATGGATAATGGTAAATTTTTGATATTCCTCAATGTAACAGACAAAAAGTATTTCATTATGCAATTTTTAACATATTTAATTTAGTGGTAAGGCTGAACATCCTTTCAAATGCCTATTAGCTATTGACAGCTTATAGCTTATTATTTATTAAGGTTACTAATAAAAAACTAATGGGGGAACTTAATGAAATATAAACAGGTATTGATTTTCAATGATGCATACTTCAAACTTACATAATCCTGTAATACAATGTTACTTCAGTAAAAGTATTATAGTTAAAATATTGTTGTAATTACTATTTCTCATTCTTTGTATCATTTTACTTAGACTATGGCACTTAGCCCATATTATGTTTGTTTTCATATGGACAAATCTGTTGTCTTTTATCCTATGATTTTTGACCTGTCATGTTTAGAAGGGTCTCCATGTGTCAAGATTACTAAACATTTGCCTATAGATTTATACAAATCTCAGATGTTTCACACTTTAAATTTACAATTCAGATCACTTTGAGTTTATTCTGGAATAAGGATACAAGAATGCCTTACAAATCTTCTCCCATTATATATCTCTGAAGTTATAAATCCAGTCTTCCAGGCATTGACTTTCATTGTCCTTACTGCTTTATTTTTCATTTCTAGCTACAGACTCCTAATTTCAAAATAATTACATTTATTTTTTTGATAGCTGTGTTCTGAGACAAAGTTTCATTTACAACATATGTCATAGAGAGTAATAGTTTACAACAATATAATCAGAAAGGGAAAAGGCATTTCCTGCACCTTATCTCACAAAAATTTTTTTTTTATTTATTTTTCTTTTGTGCTAGAAACAGTAGAAATAAAATGAATATCCATTGAGATGGAATGTAAAATCACTGCATAATAAAACATACATAATATATAAAAGAATCTAGCCTAACTCTTAAATAGTCAAGTAGTAAAAATGCTGTTAGGTGTAATTATAGGTGATTCAAAATATATATGGAATGCTGGGCTGTGTTTCCAGGGCAACAAAATGCCAAATTTTGGAATAATTAACTAAATCATTTACATTTAAGTGGCACCTTTCAGACACTTCTGAAGACTGCTGCATAATATGATTAAAATGCTGATCAGGAAATTGATAGAAAAAAAGCAAAAAAGCTGCTATACACTCAAAAAAAAAACACCAAACCACAGTTACTGCACTGTATTTTTGTACTATATTATGAGAGCAGACTAACAGAAAAATTAAAAGAAAACAATTTTTAGGAGCAGTAGCTTTGATACTCATCTAGTATCTGAAGATTATGAGAGAATTTCTTATTTAATGTTCCACCCCGAAGCAAAATAAGGATTATTGGTCATAATTATCCACAAACTTTCCTAAGACAAATATAACCTTAAGACAAATAAAACAAGAGATTTTATTTGCAGAACAATTTTGTCAGCAGTGGTTGCTGTGAATTCAGCAGTGGTTGTTGAGAATTCTAAGACTGAATTATGAAGCAGAAATGAGTCTATGATCGAAGAGTAATGTCTGCCAGGAGTGGATATCAATTTTGGTAGCATAAATGTAAGCCTATCTGCCATTCCTATAAAAACACCAATGCCCTCTGCCCCTAAACCCTATCTAGTCAGGAAGTTCAAACACTTACACTCACGCACACATCTACTTGGGAAGAGTGATAATGAATAATGGTTAAAAAACTGGGCTTTGACTCTGACTTGGGTTTATCATGTTGTCAGCATTTAAATGAAAGCTGTTACTATTAATTTATTTTTTGGTGCCACCTATTATCTTATAGCATTCTCCCCCACCAAAAAAATAAAAATAAAGAAATTCAGAAAAAGCATCGTGAAGTTCAACAAAACCAATAAGTTCTCAACAGATACCAGAACTGCTGAATACTAGGGATTTAAGATAAATACGACAAGGCCACTCTTGAACAGCTGTGGGAGCCATTAGAGACAGGTGGAAGATGCAAACCTCTGTTCTACTACATTTAACATAATGACCAACTCTCCAAAATGAATAATAGTGATGAAAACAAGTGAATGAAAGAAAATAAGAGATTTACAAAAAAGAAGAGAGCTTCCTTCCATTTTGCTGATAGGAGGAAGAATGTACACTTCTTGACTGTATATAGACAGATGATATCTCTTTATGTAGATATATAATAGGGTATTATATTAAAAAGAATAAATGGGATATATAGAGAAAATTCTCTCTGTGGATGTGTATGTATATATGTTTATGTACATATATATATGTATGTGTATTTCCTATTGTTTCTATTTCTCTGGAGAAGCTAAATTAAAATAACCTGTAGGTACTGAATTGAATCCCTATTTGGTTCAATCATTTCCATGACTGGGGTCATCATATATTCACTAAAAATTAAACAAACAAAAAAACCCAGATTTTTCTCTATTGGTCAAAATATACCACATTTCATAGTATAAAAGGTAGGCTCTGATTCGTAATGCCTTATCAAACAAATAATTTCCCTTCAATTATTTCATTGAAGTTTTCTCTATCATACCAGAAAGAATAAAAGGACCTTAGACCATAGGGTTTGTGGAAAGATATTCCTTAGGATCTGTGCACTGTATCCAGTATTATATATGGTAGAAACATGAACTCACAATGAATCAATGACCTAACTCTAAGACCTAGAGCCATAAACCTCCTAGAAGAAAACACGGGATAAATCCTCATGACACTGGATTTAGCAAGCAGTGGATTCACAGCAAAAAACATAAACTGGAATTGCAAAATTAATAATTTTGTGCATTAAAAAGGGGAGTATCTAAAGAAGAAAAAAACTTCAGAGTGGAAGAAAATACATGTATATTATATAATGATAAGGGTATAGTATTAAAAATATATATATAAGACTCCTACAACTCAATGACAAACAACCCAATTTAAAAATTGGAAAGCACTTTATAATAGACATTTTTCCGAAGAAGGTCTACAAATAGTTAAACATGCAAAGACACTTAACTCATCATTAGTTATTAGGCAAATACAAATCAAAGTCACAATGAGAATACTCATCCATACTGACAAGGAGGTTATTAATAAAAATATTTTTTTAAACAGGAAAATTTGGTGAGATGTGAAAAAAAACAGAACATGTATACTTTGCTGGTGGGCAAGTAAAATGGTTCAGCCACTGTGGAAAATAGTCGGGCAGTTACTCAAAAAGCTGAACAAAATTTACATATCACCCTACAATTCTACTCTTAGATATATACCCTAAAGAGGTAAAAACATGTATTCAAAAATGTTCACACACATGTTCATAATAGCACTACTCACAACAGTCAAAATGTAGAAACATCCTGTCTTTAACAGATGAATGGATAAACAATTGTCATATATACATAAATGGAATATTGTTCAGCCATAAAAAGAAATGAAATATTGATTCTTCTTTAATATGGATGAACCTTGAAAACACTATTCTAAGTGAAAGAAGTCAGACACAAAAGGTCATATATTGTCTGATTCAATTTATGTAAAATAGCCAGACTAGGCAAATCCATAGAAACAGAAGGAAACTATAATTGCCAGGGGCTAAGGAGAGGAAGTAATAAGAAATAATGCTTAATGGGTATGATGTTTCCTTTTTGGGCTGATAAAGATGTTTTGGAACCAGATCAAGGTGGTTATTGCAAAAATATGCATAACACTATGAATTTATTCAATGCTACTGAATTGTTCACCTATAAATGGTTAATTTTATGTTACATAAATTTCATTGAGAGAGAGAATGACTAAGAGTGTAATGGGTTGAACTGCATCCCCCAGATATGTTCAAATCCTAACCTGACCTTATTTGGAAATCGTGCCTTTGCAGATGCAATACAGTTAAGATGAGATCATTTAGGGGAGCCCTAATCCAATATAACAGGCATCCTTAGAACACCACACACACAACCACACACAGAGAGCCATGTGATACCAAAGGCAGAGACTGCAGTGATGCATCTACAAGCTCAGAAATACCAACACTGCAGGCAATATCAGAGCTAAAAGAAAAGTATGGAACGGACTCCCCTGTAGCATCTTTAGAGAGCCTGGTCTACTGACACCTTGATGTCAGACTTCCAGCCAGAACTGTGAGAGAATAAATTTCTGCTGCTTTAAGCCATTTTGTTTGTGGTAGGTTTTTTTAAAAAAATTTAGCAGACCTGTAAAACTAACAGATGATGAAAAAAACAAGGTAGGTACTAGATTTCAGAGAAGCAAGATATATATACATGGATTATAAAATGAAAAGACTAGCTAGAAGAGCAACCAGAGTTCACAGAGAGCTCAAGCATGAAATTCAGACTACCTCTATGGGAGATCTGGGAAAAAAATTCAAATCTAATCTTTCAGTGTAAGATGACAATGAGATTTCATTCAAAGAAGAGTTGTAGAAACCCATTTATATGTTTAACAGACAATCACTGAACAGTTGCTGCATATCAGGTACTATTTAAGACCCTTTGCTAATTATCACATTTATTTAGACTAGGTTTACTCAAAATGCAGATAACCCCACCATTTGATAATATTACAAAGCTAGGCCACATGTGATCAATGTGATGCAAAATAAGTCCCTATAGTGTGCAAGCTGGTTATTGGTGGCTGGAGTGATCTAAAATGGCAACACGGAATCTGGACATTAAGATTTGGCAGACTTTTAAAAGGAAGAGAATGACTCCCCAGGCAAGAGTAGAGCCCAGTTTATAGAGAAATGCAATTAATATTTATTAAACAAAGCTGAATGAGCCAGGAAAGTTAATTTTATAAACGTAGGGTTTATATTAGAGATTAGTGCTATCTGGCTGGAAAATTAGGTTGGAACCAAATTACATAAACAGTCTGGGCTATCTTTGAAATATGTGGCATCATGAACAGGATTGAGCCTTAGGGGGTAGAGAGGCTGGATAATCATTTTATTCTTCTTCTAACTTCTAATCTAATAAATGACAGTGGACCTACTGACGACTGTCAGAACACATGAGTCACACATCTTGGACAGATGTCTCACAGAGTTATGAAATAAGTGGATGCTGCTGCTCACATCTCTATTTTACATCTGGGAATTGCAAATCCAAGAAGTCAGGAATATAATTTGTAAAATACAAACAATGTCTACTGTCTTAATTGACAGAGAAGCCGTGTTCTGTTATGAAAACCAAGAATATGACTTCAAGTGGATCTATGGTCAAATACTTCATTATAAACTAATAATTAGATGAATGAAATGAAAACAGGATTCTGAATTGAAATTTGTTAGTATGTCTTACAAAGGCACTAAAAACAAAAATACAAAACAGGTTAGCGCATGCCCAAGGATGATACCCTGTAGGACAGAGACGGGGAAGAGACAAGAATGTCGAGGGAGAAATAATAGCCCTTGGTGGAGGAGTTAAAAAAAATGAACCAAAGATGCTAAGGTACTGAAAATAAATCATGAAGGCAACAGAAAGGTGTGGTATTTGAGAGAATACATATCTACCCATGTAGCAGTTCATTAATTCTCATAAAATTCTAGACCCAAAGTCTAGAAAAATCAGATATCCACTTTGCCTCCTCCTATTTTTAAGACCCATGTCTTCCTTGTCTGACTTGCTCCTGCTATGTCAGGAGAGGGATCTGTATCCATGCTCCTCGGAGATCACTGGCCATCACACACACAACAGCCCAAATCCAAATCCCCGTAAAGGAGTTGAACAGCATCCTCTTGATGCCTGGATTTGAAGGTAAACAAAATTCCCAAAGTAGAACTATGTGCTTTTCCATGACCTTGGTAGCTGCTATAGGCAGAGAAATGACAAGGAAAGTGTTACTGAGTTACAGGAGAAGCAGCAGGAGCCAGAAATGTGCCATGTGCTACCATTAGGGTCATAAACTCTCCCTCACTGTAGAAAACACACTGAGTTGTACAGCAAATGGGCCCCCAAGCTTTTCCAGAGCAGAGCTCATGGCTCTAGGGAAAGCCATCCAGAGAGCAGTACCCTCTTTGTATCTCTAGATGCTTTAACTTTTCCAGAGCATTTCTACATTGTGAGGTGAGTAATTTCTACACAACTCTTTATCTTTATCTTAAAAATGAGAGAACTGAGGTAGCTGGGCTAAGTGACCTGCCTAGAATCAGACAACAGTTATTTTGGTAGAACCACATGAAATCTCCAGCTCCAGGTGAGGGTTTACTGCCAACCACGCCACATCCCTAGACTGATACTGTTTTACAATAAAATTCATTTGAAACTATCAAACATTTTTATCCTTGTTCATTAAATAGGTTCAAACAACATGTGAACAGGGGAAAGCAAATATAAGCAGTCAGGATGTTAAATGGCATTAATTTACTCACAGACTTCATTCTGTCATTCATTCAACAAATATTTTTGAGGTTCAGCTATGTTCCTGCCATGCCAGGACCTGGGAATATAACCTCAAATAAGATAGAATCGTTATCCTTAAAAGGTTCCCATTAGATTGGTGGTTCTCCAGAAATATATCTTGTCCAAAGTAAAAAAGTCTGAAGTCAAAATCAAATTTACTGCTGCCAAAGATGAAGATATCAAAACAAATTAAAAAGAATCTCCATTATCTTAAAGTATTAAGATACAAACGACTTAAAAAAAAAAAAAAGTGCTCAGATACTGCTTTCCAAATAAATATCCAGAACTCTGTCACTACAAAATACTTGGTAAAAAAGATCTGACAATAGAGCCCAAATGATTACTATCTGCAAAGAAAGGTAATACTCAGAAATAGAGACAGACACACAGGGAGAGAGAGCAAAAAGGAAAATAATTTAGTGTCATTAAAAACTACTTTCAGATGATTCCTAACCTCAACAAACACGGGTGCCAAAACCATTCTCAGTTACCCTACTTGGTTCCGAATCTATATTCTATCCGGAGTTGAAAGTTAGCTTTGTTGGGAAAGAGCAATCTAAAATAAATAAATAAATAAAAAATCTAAAAGTCAATTCCTTAAAATATAATAGTGATTTGGAATCATAAACATGGCAAATCTAATTTATCATATAACTATATCAAAATATAACCTTACTCTCAAAATCACTATCTTTCAATCTTCTAAAAGTCCAGGGGCTTACAGACCTCTACTAACAAATCAAAAGAAATAGGAAGCAACTTTTTGCCTTTGTCCTTAAAAAGACATTACTTTATTCTCTTTGTGCCACAAGTGTTTCTGAAAAGGGGGTAAACTATTCTGGCATCACTAGGGAAGGTGATATGAACATGCCAGAAATATGAGCCTGTATTTTCAGGAGGATGAACCATATCATCACAATTTCATGATGATTTAAATTTAACCTGCTTGGATGTTTGTGGAGGTGACAAACAATGTTTTTATAGGGTGGAGCAATAAGGGAAATAAATGTTCTTTCAGGCTTAGAGGAAGACCCAAATTTCAGAAATCATGGCCTCCTGCTATCACTGTCCAGCTGTTTGACCTAGAAAGTTTCTTCTCTTGCTTACTTCCTTCAACTACAAAAGAAAGGCAGAAGCAGTATCTGCCTCTTCTGTTTTGCAGGCTCTTATACGATGATGATAAACAAAAACAAGATGATTAAGCACTTACATATAGATAGGAATAATTACTATTGTTTGACTTTTATGTTGAAGACCAACATCATTCCAGTTAATCTGTGGCAAACTGAACTTTAAAGATGTTTATTCAACCTTACCTCAATCTGACTGAGCATTCCCAAAGGCAGAGAGTTAGTGTGAAGCACATTACCGAATGTTGTAATGAGCTAGCTCAGGGCTAGCCAGATCAGTTGGGGAGGAGACAAGGGAAGGAATAAGCATCTGGCTTTCTTGGTAATTACTTCATTGATTACATGATCTGCACAATGCAATACAATTCAAAATTGTACACAGAGGTTTGCCTAGTAAAGTGGTTCACTTTGAGCATTGTCCAAACATGTGACTAGAAACTAAAATCATTCCTGGCAACTGTATAATCAGGTATAAGACTGCAAATTTCAGAAAAGGCATTTTCTCCCCTAATTTATCTCTAACTTAAGTATCTCTCAATCCTTTTCTTGTTTGTGCAAAGATGGTCTAAAGATTACTTGAGATCCTGGTCACATATCTGAGACTTTCTACCAATAGTTGAGTCTTCCCACTAGGAAACAACAAGAGGAAAAGTATATTTAAATTATTTAAATAGGTATATTTGGAAAATATTACTAATAACAAGGCTTGGAAACACAGGAGAAAGGGGAATAATGGAGGGTGAACAGAGAGGTGGACAGAAAGGCATATTAGAAAGCTACAACAATTAATACAAATGTGCTATTACAGGATGAAAAAGCAGATCAGGGCATAGAGTTCAGAGACAGACTCAAAACCAAACAAGAAATAAGAGCATGACAAAGCATATTATATCAGCAGACAAAAGATGGACTATTCAATTAGTGGTGTTAGGATAATTTGGTAATTTGTTTTATGTATGTGTAGGAGCGTGTGTGTGTATGGATCTGAACCTTATGTAATTAAACCAAAATAAACCACAGATGAATTTATTTCTGCATGCTAAAAATAAAAGCATAATTCAGTATAGGAATGGAAAAATTTCTTGGGATAAGTATGTTATTCATATCCTGACGCAAAAGTCAAAGTTTGATAAATTCAGTTACATAAAAAAAAAAGTCTGTAAAAAAAAAAACCAAAACAAAACACAAAAGCAAGGTAATTTATAAAACAAAAATGTGAGAAAACTATTCACAAATTCAATGCTACTTCCTAAACATTGAGATGCCCTACAAATCAACAATAAAAAAGACAGAATAAAAGAAAGATTAGTAGAAAGGACAAAAGAAAGTACACAGAAGTATGAGTGAATCCTAAGCTTGTAAGAATATGTCAGCCTTATCAATAGTGAAAAATACAAAATGAAACTACATTGTAAAGCCATATATCTGCTCAAAAATAATAATATACAATTTAAGAATATTCTTAAGAAGAAAATTCCAGGCCCAGAGACTTCACTGGTGAATGCTACCAAACATTGAAAACCTAACATAAATTTCATATAAAATTTCAGAAAACAAAGGAAATAAATAAAGAAATAAAGAAAATAAAGTCCCCAATACTTGTGTGACATCACTTAATCCTGTTACAAAAGCCATACAAGATATTATAAGTCAAGAAATTTAGTGACAGACAGAATTTAGTATTACTGACAATACAGACACAAACAACTCTAACAAATGTTGACAAATTAACTTAAAAAAACACCAGGTCAATACATTCTTGGGAATTTATCCCAAGAATCCAAGGCTGGATTAATACTTGAAAAATAACATAATTCAACATAATAACAGAATAAAAGAGAAAATCCACACAATTTCTATGCATTTTTAGAAAAATTAGTTAACAAAATTTAGCAACCATTTACGATAAAACTCTCACCAAACTAGTAATAAAAGGGAATTTCTTCAACCTGATAAAGGACATCTATTAAAGACCTCCAGCTAACAGCATTCTTAATGACAAAATACAAATACTTTGAAACAAGAGCATTCAGATATTAAACACACACTGGGGACTAAACAGCATGTCTGCTCCCACTACTTCTATTTAATACTTTAATAGACATCCTAGCTACAGCAACAAAGCAAGAAAAAGATAAGAAAGACCTAAAATTTGGAAAGGAATATATAAATATATTTCTATTTAATGATAATATAATTATATATGGAGAAAACACTAAAACATGGACAAACAACTTCAAAAACCAATCAATTTATCAAAGTCTTAAGGTACAGGGTATCAAGATATGAATTTTGAAATTATAGTCTCAAATATTTAAATTATATTTTCAAGTAAGTATATTTTGAAATATATTTATATTTCTAGTAGCAAACAACTGGAAATGAAATTTGAAAAAATAACTTCACTTATCCAAATATCAAAAACCATGAATATTTAGAAATAAATTTAATGAGACTTGAAAAATACCTACTCTGAAATTTATAAAATATTATTAAAAAAGTAAATAAAGCCTTTTGCATTTTCTTTTCTTATTTTTTAAAGAAACAGTTAAATCATGTTCATGTATCAGAAGACTCACTATTTTAAGAATCATTAAGACTCAATTGAGGCATACACTGGTGGAGCAGTAGTTAAGTCCTGGGTCTGGGGGGGAAACAACCAGTGTGAACAAGTAAATAAAAATAAGATAAAATGCTTCCTCCTCCCAATTGGTAAGTCAATTCTTCTTAAATTGATCTAAAGATATAGCAAAATTTCAATCAGAATCTATGCTAGCTTATTTAATAGAATCAAAAAATCTATTTCTAAAATTAATATGGAAAGGTAAAGAATCAGAACAATATTGAAAAAGAACAAAGTTGAATACAAGTACTCACTTCATGACTTACTATAGAACTATAGTAATTAAGCTAGTGGTATTGGCATTAGAATAGACAGATTATAAGAATATTTATGACTTGGGGGTAGGCAATAGCTACTTAGAACATAGAAAAAAATAACCACAAAGTAAATGATGGTTAAATTAAATTTCATCAAAATTTAAAACTTCTGCTCATCAAAACATGTCATTAAGAGACTAAATGGGAAAAAAAAAAAGCAAGAAGAAAATATCTACAAGAGAGATATATGACAAAGAATAATGAGAATCAGATTTCTCACTGTCAAAGAAGGAAATTACAATATACAATAGCGGGCAAGAATAAAACGAAATCTCAAGTGTTGTATTAGATTTAGAGGCATCAGCAAAAAGATGGATTTACATATTTAGAAAGACCAATTGACTAATTCTGTAGCTCTGCAAGCAATGATACCCCAATAGCAATAAGCATACCTGACACCCAGATTCTGACATCTGAATACCATTCTACTTTAAAAAAAACAGTACTATTTGGGGAAAAAATGGCTAATTCTATTACTGGGACAAATAATTTATCTTTTGTTGTAGACAATAAGAAAATAACCAAAGAATGATGGGGACATATTGCAAGACACAGGGTTTTCTAGTGACCAAATTTGTGTCATTTTGAGCATCAAAATAAGCAATAAATGATAACTTACTAAACAATAAAATCATGAGTCCTTATGGAAAGAAAGAGGGGCAGGAAGTGAGGGAGAAAGGGGGAGAGTAAAAGAGAAGGGAGGAGACAATTTCTTAAGAGTGCTAACAGAATTATAAAAAGAATGCTATAGTTGGAAAATTTCATAAAAAGATGTTAATAATAAGAGGGTAAACATTAAATGTGGAATAGGGATTACAAAGGGAAAAATAGAGAATTTATAGTGGACAAATTGGGGAGATGTCACATTAATAAGGTGATCAAAATTAACATCACAATATAGGAGTAAACTATCAACATGTGCCTCCTGATAATGAGGCATGGAGAAGACCACATCATCTCTGGTACTACGACCCATACCTATTCCTTCCATGAGAGAAACCTAAATTGAGGGATAGTCTATAGAATGGCCTGTACTCTATAAAACATCAAAGTGAAGAAACATACACACATAAAGGCTGAGGAACTGTTCTAGATGAAAGGAGACGAAAAAGACATGACAACTAAATTGAATGTGATCCTGGTTTGGATCCTGAACTAGTGAGGGAAAAAAATTAAATATAAACATAAAGAACATTAATAGGTAATTGATACGTGTATTAGATTATAATATTGTATTACTGTAAATTGTTCTGATTTTAATCACTGTATAGTAATTACGTAAGAGAAACACCTAAATCAAAGTTCAAATGATCAGCGTCAATAAATAATACCTATGTAATGCAAGTTCCTATTATTTAACAAGGCATCTTTCTTCATCTAGAACCTGTGTAACAGAGGTGCACATGCCAGTTACCTGTTGTCCAGCATCTGTACAGGGTTGATGATTATTATATCTGTGATCATCCTGGGATACAAAATAGTCATCCAACTGGTTCTCCTCAAGCTCTAAGTTGAAATCTCAGTAAACTAAGGAGTTAGTTTAAAATTTTGTCTTTTTGCTTTCCTCCTCAAAACAAAACACTAAAAAAGATGAATGAAATGACACACTGAGATTTTTCCCTTTGAAAATTTTAAGTATTGATCAAAGGTTGGCAAATTAAGGTCAAAGGACATGTGGCCTGCGGTTTGTTTTTGTATAGCCTGTGAGCTAAGAGCAGTTTTCACATTTTAAAGGGTAGTATATAAAAAAAACGCCATATTTGGTGTGACACTGTGATCCTTAGAAATGGGGTACTTATCTGGCTCAAGTAGGGCCAACATATTTATTACTCCATTTTCCTTCACAATTTGCACTTGAACCAAACTGGGTTAGTCTTACTTCAGGATTTTTCAAGGAGGACAGTGTGAAAGAATTAGCTTCTAACCTGTTCAAATACATTTTTGTAAACAAATTTGAAGACAGATTTTTTTCTGTAGAGTAGGAGAAAAGATGAAAACAAAGTATTCTAAACATTCAGAAAAGTAAAAGAATGCGACATTTTTATCAAATTATAAAATCCTGTCACACTTCAGATTTCTTTTTCAAAAACCAAAGTATTATAAATATATGAGATTTTTGATCCTATTTGCAACTGACTGTCTTTCTCCTCACAGGTGAATAATACCCTGAATTTTTTGTTTCTCATTCTTGGACATGTTTTTACACTTTATATGGTAGCCATATAAACATACGTTATAAACATATTGCTTTGCATGTTTTCAAACTTCTTAAGTGGTATGATGTTGCATATATTATTCTTCACCATTTTTTCATTCACTCTGCTTTTGAGATAACCATGCTGATATGATAGTGTTGGTTCATTCTTTCTCACTGTTTGTATCATAGGAGATTATCGCATTTTATTTTCTTGTTGATGAATAGTTAGATGGCCCCAATTTTTTACATTATAAACAATAGATACAACAAATATTCCTTCTTATAACTTAATTCTTGCACATGCCAGTGTTTCTGGGAAGATATAATATCCATTTGTAGCACGCCGAGCAGAAGACCATTACCATCCCCAATTTTACTTCATATGGTAACTAGAGAATCAGAATTTCTGCTGCTCCTCTTCTTTGCTGAAATTACTGTCAGATTCTGTATTTCTGCATCTGATAAACGCAAAAACATGTAGTATTTTAATCTGAAACTTACCTGATTACTATTGAGCATCTTTTCATGTATATATGATCATTCTGCTTTTTATTTTTTTCAGTTGCTGGTAAATAATCTCAATTTTTTAATGAATTATCTTATTGATCTATAGATGTATTCAAGATATTTAATTCTGTCAGTTATATGTATTAGAAAAATTTACTAGCCTCTGACTTGCCTTTTGTTACTAGGGACTTGTACTAAAGAATTTTTAGATTTTAGTAATTAAAATTTATCAACCTTTTATTTTTTGTATCTTGCTCAAAAAATCCTTCACAATGACATACAAATATTAATATGTTCCTATATTTTCCTCTACAAGTTTTATGCTTCGTTTTATGCACCATTTTTTTTTTTTTTAAGGAAAGGGAAGGTAAGAATGAAAGTAAGCAGAGGCAGGCGGGCAAGAAAAGAGGGAGAAGGAAGCTTATTTATTTATTTATTTATTTAGTCAGTTAGTTATAACTAACCAGTTGTTCATTGTGGTTGATCCCCAGCCCCCAGGTTGCAAACCAAACCTGGGTCCTTGGGATGTATGTAGACTGTACCCATTGGATGCCTCAGACTTAAAAAGTAAATCACCAGGGCACATCTACCCACCGGTTTTCAATCTACCTTTAAAAAGTGTATATATGTATGTGTTTTGAGGTAGAAATTAATTTTTCCATATAATCAACTGTCCAAGAACCATTTATTAACTAATTCATTCTTTCCCCCTGTGCTTTATAACACATCCCAAGTTTCCAAATAGGTCTAGATAAATCTTTGTGCTCTCTATTGTGTTCAATTAGTGTGTCTATTTCTAAGCCAATGTTTCATTTTTACTTATTGTAGCTTTCTAAGTCTCATTATCTATCTGGTAGACCAACTGCTTTATCTTCTTAAAACTCCTCTAGTTAGTTCTGGCTCCTTACTCATTCTATTGAATTTTAAAATCATCGTTTCAGGTTTCAAAAACAATTCTGCTGAGATTTTGGTTGGAAATGCATTGCATTTATAGGTGAAATCTGAGAAATCAAATAGGGTAAAACAAAATGAAAGATGCAGTATTAAAAAAGCTGAGCAGGAAAAACACTAAAAAATGAATTATTTTTCCTTTATAAGTTGAAAAACAGTATGTAATTTGCCTTTTTCATAAGTTAAAAAATAATTTAAAAAATATGAAAATCCTTGTACATTCTAACCTATTTCTACCGGCCACAACAGTCAGCTCAGTTTTCTATATAACAATAAACTACACAAATAGAAACTCATCTTCTACAGTTGGAAAACAAAAACAGGATGATAAAACAGAATAATGGAGGATGCTGACAGCATTAAACAACTCCAGTCATTCTGAGATGCTTTTGTGCACTCCATATATCAGAGCTAAAATCACTGGAAGCAGTCCCTCGAGTTCATCTGTTTAAATGCTTTTTCTGTCATGTTTCCAGCCTGGGAAACAAACTTCTCTTTCTGTGTCTAATCTGCATTTTGATGACTGATTCAATAATAGCTTATCACATCAGTTTTGCTGCAGTTCGTCCTAATAAGGCAATCACCTTATGCAGGCTTCCCTCCCGGCAGATGGGAAGCAGATGGCTTCCTGCTGCCCCCTTCTGGTTTTTGGCTGCTGGAAACTTAGCAATGTGGGTATACTATACCTAAGACCTTCAGTTCGTTGTCTTTCAGGGCTAGGTAGCTTCCCCCCAAATATGACATCCTCTCTACCTGGGTGTTGAACCACTTGTGTTCAGATGCGTCAATTTCTCCCTGTCCTGGAGTCCATGACAAACTTTGTCCCTTGGTGTCATTGGGTTTGGGGTGGTAAGGGTGATTGAGGACTATTAGTCTTTGAAACCTGTTTTCTTTTCCTTAGGAAAAACATATTTTGTTTGCCCTAAGTCTATTCTTACAATGTAATTTAAGTCCCATAACTATCCAAACGCACTTTTTTTTTTTTAAGAAAAGGTACAAGCAGGAATGAAGGTGAGTAAGCAGGCAGGCAGAGAGAAGAGGAAGAAGCACCTCATTTATTTTACTCAGTTATTCATCACTGATTGCTTCCCTGGCCCCAGGTCTTGAACCCGCGATGCTGGGATGTGTATGGACTGCACCTGGTTTAACCCACTAGGCCACCAGGGTGCACCCCTGCTAAAAATCATACAGCTAATAAACGGCACCTGTGAGATTCAAATCTAGGCAGATTGGCACCAGAGGCCAGGCCTTATCTACCATAATGTACTGCTTCTCAATCAAAGGAAAACTAGACACACATTTTCGATTAGTCAAAAGACAAAGACATTTCTACAGAAGGAGGTCAGAGAGGTCACATTCACGTGATAAACATCAGGGCAAGTTTATGGACATAGCAGAATTTGGGACAGGCTCTAAAAGAGAGGTAGAATGAGGGCAAAGATAAAGGTATATAGGGCTGATTCAGATGAGTAGTTCATTCTGGCTGGAGTTTGAAAGTACTTTATAAGTGTGTCATACACGTTATTATCTGCTATTAACTGAAAAACATGGAGAACTATAATGTCATATTTACAAGATCCAGAAAATTCTAATTTTAATAAATAATTTCAGTGTTCTGCCTACTAAAACTTTACCCAAAGGTTTATCAATAAAGACTGATGGCTGATTTGAAATTCTCCTTTTAGCAGTGTTCACCACCAAGCTATTAACAACAGCAGTGCAGTGCTGTAATGTCTCCAGTTGTAACAACAGCAGTGCACGACAGCAGTGCAGTGCTGTAATGTCTTCAGTTGTAAGACAGCAGTGCAATAGTGTAATGTCTCCAGCTGTAACGACAATAGTGCAGTGCTGTAATGTCTCCGGTTGTAACACAGCAGTGCAGTGCTGCTATGTCTCCGGTTGGTAAGACAGCAGTGTAGTGCTGTAATGTCTCCAGCTGTAACGACAACAGTGCAGTGCTATAATGTCTCCGGTTGTAACACAGCAGTGCAGTGCTGTAATGCCTCCAGTTGTAACATAGCAGTGCAGTGCTGTTACGTCTCCAGTTGTAACGACAGCAGTGCAGTGCTGTAATGTCTCAAGTTGTAATGACAGCAGTGCACAACAGCAGTGTAGTGCTGTAATGCCTCCAGTTGTAACACAGAAGTGCAGTGCTGTTATGTCTCCAATTGTAACGACAGCAGTGCAGTGCTGTACTGTCTCTAGTTGTAACGATAGCAGTGCACGTGCTGTAATGTCTCCAGTTGTAACGACAGCAGTGCAGTGCTGTAATGTCTCAAATTGGAAGACCTGGTTTTAAGTGTCAGCCTTGCCCATTAGTAGCTATCAGATGATATTATCATTTGCCTTAAAATCAACATTGCTATTAAAAAGAACACAACAGATCTCAAAATAAAAAATATGCCTGATTAGAACAAACAAAACTAGAAACCTATCACAAAAATGAGAGCAGCCAAGACCACTGAAGAGAATTCACATTAAGTACTTCTAGCTCCTTCAATGTCCTCTTGCCTAGACACGTCATCTGGAAATACTCAGGGATTGCTTGCTATTGACCTCAAAACTCATGATGCTAATCAATGATAACATGTTTCCTCAAATCTCTTCATAAAGGTTTTATCTACATATCTCTCCCTTAAATAGTGTACCAGATTCTGAAAAGATCTCTTGATTATCTTCAAATCTAACTGCCTTATATGCGAAACCCCTTGTTTAAAAAATAAGGTAATATATCTATGACTTTTTCTCTATCTCAGAGCTATCATTTCTGGTACCTTGATTATAATGTCACCATTATGAAAATAGCTAGAAAAGAGATTTCTGGATCAAAGGAGATTATAAAAAATTGTAAAACAAACAAACAAATGGAGATATATCTTTATATAAAATTGCAGGAGTTTTGCTGTTGTTCGTAATCTAGACAGGGCTCTGCAGGTATTAGAACAGACCTACATTAGCTCTCTCCTTTTAATCCCAGGGACATGCAAGGCATGACAAATTTGCAAGTCTTTCAGAGAAAGATGACAGGAAAATGACAAATACATATGGCACAAAAACTCATTCCCTGCAAATAAGAGTGAATACCCAACTTCTCAAACCAAGAAATTTACTATAAATACAATGGTAAATGAAGTCTGCTAATCAAATCCTAGCCTTTCGGTTTTATTTTACCTTTATTAGTTGTTTCTTTTTTAATATTCATGGTTAATATGGTTGAAACTTCAGTATCATTATTTATATAAAGTTTGAAGTGAGAAACCAAAAACCAGAATTTCCTGGTTTCAAAGACTTTGAGGCTTCTGATGATACCTAACATCTAGCTTTTATATCAGTGTGACTGAGAAAAGGGCCTTAAGAGGCATTCAAGATCATTTGCTCATCTGGGAAGCTGATGCCCAGAGAGTTTACTCGCTGGTTCCTGAGTCTTCCCTTTGATCTTGCTTCCTTCCAAGTCTTTCCAGAACCATTTTTCCTCATGATTATACAATGTACTACTGAATATCTATATATGCTATGTTTTTTTTCTCCTGGGTTTAATGAAGTTATGTTACTTTATTAGGAGGTACTGAAGTATTCATTGAGTCTATATTTTGTGATTCATAATCTAGATTGCCTTAGGAAAAATAATGGGCACCAAGAGACAAGGCTGGTTGGTCTAGGCTGATTAGCCTCTGAACTTGAAGGTAGGCCTTCACCCACTACAAGAACTTAGACTTGCAACATGGCTCTAAGAAAGCTGCTTAGTCTTCTCAGCTATGTTTCACAGACTGGAAAAGTTAGCAGGACTTCAGCAATCATCTAAAATTTCTCATCTAGGGCCAGCACACCAGGAAGATACAGGAATGCAGGAATGTTTTGGCAGTTTTTTCTCCAAAGGTCTGTGGCCAGTTCCCTCAAACATTATAATGTGTTCATATAAATAAAATGTGAAACAGTTAGTCTATAAAAGTGTATTTGTGCAAAGAAGAGAAAAAACAAACTATATTAAGACAACATGGCATTGGCATCAAGACGATAATACATCACAGATCAGTGGAACAAAACAATTCAAATATAGACTCACAAATGCATGAACTTATTTTCGACAATGATGCAAAGGTAATTTGGTGCAGAGAAAAGTCTTTGAAAAGAGCAGTCTTTTCAATACATGGTGCTCACACAACTAGACAGACTTACGTCAAAAAATCAACTGTGATCACATTCTACCATATAAAAAATAACCCCAAATGGGTCATAGACTTAACTGCGAAACATAAAACTATGAACCTCTAAAACAAAACTTAGGAGAAAAATCTATAATTGACACCAAAAACATGATTCATAAAAGAGGATACTGATAAACTATAGACTTCCATCAAAAATAAAAATCACTCATTGAAAAACAAAATTAATGAAAATACCAAAAATACTGCAGAAAAAGAATTCTCAAATCTAAATAATAAGAAATTCAATAAGAAGTTCAATTAGCAAAATATGCAAAAGAAGATATATGGATGGTAGACCAGCATATCAGAAGAGGCTCAACATCAGTAGAAAAATACAAATTAGAACCATGATGAAATACTATTAAATGTGTTGACAAAAATGTGGAGAAAATGAATTGTTACTGGGGTTGTAAAATGGTGTAACCATCTTGGAAAGCACATACCTACACAAGCTCCAACCATTCTACTTGTATCTATTTACCCCGAAGAAATGAAAGCACACATCATCAGAAAGACTTGTACACGGAAGCCGTAACAGCACAGACTACTATGAACTGTTATGATAAGAGCCTCTTTTATCACACCAGAGAAATAAAAGAGAGTGAACTAAGATGTGAGATCACACTGGCAAGTTATGTAGAATGTTAGAATCAAAGCCAGGAAAATGTTCTTAATAGTTACCACCTCTCTATCCCTCTTGTGACCTGACTACAGGCTGAAATAACAGGAACATCACGGAGAGAAGTGCAAGGTGTGAAGGAGCAAGGGCTTGAAGAGGTGCATCCTGACTTTCATCACAAAACTTCAACGGGTCTTTGTAGATGATGCCCCTGATAATCTGCTCTTCTTTAACATGGATCATTAAGAAACTCTTTCCCAGGTCGGTGGTAAGGATCAGCAAATAAAAACTAAATAAAGCACTTGGCAATATTAAAGGATGTCAGTGTTTCCATTAAAAAAAAAAGGAGCTATTTATCTCCCCTTGGGCTCTTATTCTTTTCTTAATATTCAAACATAATGAGATCTGGCAATATGCTAACAGAAAAAATTTAAATTTACTTCCAGTACTGCAAAACAAACATTCAGTGCCCTCAAAGGAAAATTATTACTGCTTAAACCCAAGAATGTTGTTCTCTCCTAATAAAACTCCCACCTTCCTCTCTGCCTACAGGCAGAAGCAGAATCTTAAAACATCGGCCCGAGGTAGCGTGCTCACTTCTAAGAAACCAACAGGATATTTTTGCTGATTGAAAAACGAAGCTATTTTGATCCTCTCTTTTTAGGCTGGCTGCCAACCCAGGACCTGGAGACATGCAGACTGCCATCTGCCTTGTCCCAGCTGTTCCTGACTTACCATCCGTCTCCAACCAGGGATGCCTGGTGTCTGCCAGGTCAGTTAAGCAACTGATGAAAGATGCTAGAGGCCAAGGTACAGCGCGGACTGTGTTGGCAGCACACAGCCAGCCTTGCAACTTTGACTTCCTCCCTCATTAACGGTGGCAAGCTACGCTCCATGACAACACAGAACTGTATTCTGAGAAAACAGACCTTCCCATGGTGCTCTGCAATGCCTCCTTTTTATTACATAACAGTAAATTCAGCACCCCTACATTTTTGCCAAAAACCCCAAGGCTACTTTTAAAACTGCCATGTTCTTAAAATAGAATATGCTGGAAATTGATATCACTTCTCATGGGAAATGACCATTATGTTGCAGATTAAATGATCACTTCTGATTATTGACGCTCTAATAGCAAAAAGAAGCAAGTTTAATTTCATGCATCTCTAAACTGCCATGGTTCCAAAATGATTTGAAAGTCTAAATAAGCCTTTAAAAACGTAATTTGACAAACATCCCTGGTGAAGAGGATGCTGCCACATGGAAAGAAAGAATTTTTATGGCTTGAGTTTTGCACTCTATTAATGCAGTAATCAAACACTAATATAAGAATTGTTAAAGACTGCTATAATTATGAAAATAATGGTTTTACTGATGAAAAGCAGTTTTATCTACTGAAAATGGAGATACAGACCTGCCTCCAGGCTCACTTGTCTGCATGTGAGCAGCACACATTGATTAGGGGAGTCCTAAGCTCAGAACTCCTGTGAAGGTGGCCCTGGAAAGATGTTGTCTGAAAGATCTCAAAGGAAATCTCATGTGGATAAAAAGCTAAAATTGTGATTCCCAAGAAAGAACAACTTACAGATAAGAAATATAAAGAATTTCCTCTTATGTCTTAATTTAAATTTTCTTCTGCTTAACCATGCTCTACACTCTGGTCTATAGCCTTCTGTTTCCATTTCCTTAAAAATAAATTGTACAGCACCCCCTTGTGGCTAAGGCGGCTAAGGTGCAGGCCATGTAAAGCCCAAGGACCTGGATTTGGGGCCTTAGTTTAGAGGAGAGGTGGAGAATAAAATGGCAATAGATACACTGAAGTTCTATCTAGGAGGCTTCCTGATGATATCTTGCACTGGGAGAAGACATTGTTTTTATAGCACTGCTCACATTTCATCCTGTGGCTTCCCTTCTCTACTATGGTCATGTGGTCTCACATGCACACCCTCTGTGTTGGGTGCACTAAGTGAATTTCTAAGTCTTAGTCTTTGCATCAGTGAAATAAAGACATAAGTCTAATTCTTAGGAAGGTTATATATTTATAGTAAAGCAAAGGGGGGGAAGCCTTTTTCTTTCAATGTCAATGAGAAGGCATGTTGGTGCAAAGCCAAAACTAATCCTATGCTCCCCAAAACAGTATTTTGCTCAACTCTTTAAACTAGCAAGAAACATATAAAACTCTTTAATGAAGTGGAAGTCAACAGTCAACTTCTCTGCCTGCCAATCATCCATATGCCACTAGACGAACTTTTCCACTCAGCCATACTGTTCTCTGACCTTTCTCCCGCACACAACATCTTCTCTGCTGTCACTCATGGGAAAGACCATGGCTTCTCCTCTCACCAAGCACGGAGTGTGGTGATACCAAATGAAGCAGAAGTGCTCCTGCCCTTGCCACCTCAGCACCAGTCTTCTGGTGAATCTTCTCGCTGTCACCCAGACAGGCTTCCTGCTTCAGTGAAACTTGGGAGACTGTCCTATCAAAGTTTTCATTTTGAAAACAGAACACTCCTACTAGTCTTACACTAGAAGGGTTAAACCAAAATAAGAAAAGGAAGCCTTTTTATAAGAAGCAAAAACAAAGAGCTAGAAAACTTCAAAAGGTCTGGGGGAAGGGGGAAGCAGCAAAAACAAGTCTAAGCAAAAGGTCTTTTCCAGATATCTCACAGTGGGGTTCTTGACATTTTATTTGGAGGGGGGTGTGGGGTGGGCATGAGCTCTCTAGTAGTCTGAAGACGCTTATGAATCCTCTCTCAGTATAATGTTCCAAATGCATAAAATCAAAGCATACAGGATCACAAAGAAAATGCATGATAGTAAAATAAAATGATCAAATTATCAAAAAATCCTCGAGATACGGTAGCACATGCTTTATTAATGCCTGAAATAACTAGCGAGTAGTTTGGTTAGGAATGCAATTTCTAAACAGTGATGAGCATGATTTGTCATGACATCTGTAACAAATGCAATGAGCTATGAACAGTCAATGATTTTTACTGGTGAAAAAGACACAGATATTGCTAAGAATATTGTGATATGTTGCCTATATTCATAACTGAAGGAAAAGGTAGATACTGTTGAGAAGTTAGTGAAAATAAAAATATAACTCATCTAAATTCACAGATTCCTCTTTAAAATCTCTCTGTAGACCCCATACACAAAGGAGCTGCAGGCACAGCTTCTCTGATTGAAGCAGCAGCAGAAGCTGAGGGCTAGTGGCAGCAATGTCCAACTGCTCTCATGGCCGATTCCTCCCCAACACATGTCCCTGAGGCCCCTGTGAGGAGCCAGCTGGAGGGCTTCTTGGAAGACAGCTTGAAAAGCACTCATAAAGAGGGTTATTATTTAGCCTGCTGAGAGTATCTACGCAACAGCACACTTATGTCTATTGTCCCAGACTCCCAGCCATATCTCTACATAGTTAATGAAGTTCCTGACTCAGGTCCTTCTTTCTCATTTCATTTTTTTATTCATTTTATTAGTTTTCTTTTCTAGGCTCTTATTTAAACCATGCTTTATTTTGTTATGACCCAAGAAGAGATCTTCTTTCTTAGTTTTCATACTTTATTTTATATTATTTTAACCTTTAATAATTTTTCCAGAGTATTATCAGATTTTTTTTCTTTTTACTGCCAACCTCTATAATTTCTGGTATTAACTGCCTTAATGATCTTCAGTTCACATTATTCTTTTGTTTAAAAAGCATCATTTCCCTTTCTTTGGTGTCTTCTTTTTTGATTTATAAGAAGCAGAGTAGATGCTGATCATAGGGTTGTTGGCTAGAGAATACCCCACAGTCTAAATAGGAGTGTTTGGATATTTGTTTTGCCTCCTGATGTCTCAACAGCAGCCTTTCAAATTCTTTTTAAAAGTTCCTTAGATGGGGAAAGAGGTGGGGAAAGAGGTGGCAGAGCCCACTGGACAATGGTGAGGAACACTCGGTGACTTGGTGGAGGGCGGGGTGTGTTGACAAATATCTCAGGAATGAGGAAACTGCACATATGTGGAACCTAGTATTTTCATGTGCAAAGTAAAAGTTACTGTAATAAAAAAATAGTTCTTTGGGACTCTTTTAATGTGGAAGCTTCTAAACTTTTAAACCTGGATACTGGAGGACAGTCAAAGGACGAAATTCTCTCGGATAAAAGGATGGTAACTGGCCTGTGCCAGCAGCATCCTGGACTGCTGAACTTGGAACTGCTCGGTTGGGGACCGACACAGTGGCAGTGCTCAATCAGCAACCCACTGATCCTTCGAGGTTTCCAACCTTCACCGGGGGGCTTTGGTCACTAAAGAATGAGAAGATGTGTCAGCCACACTCTGTTTTCAGATTCTGGTCTCTACAGGTGGAGGCAGGGAAAGATTTGAGTCAATGACAGACATGGCAGTCAGAAGTCCTACTATGGGCCTTACCTTCATAATGTCTGGGGAATGAAGAAACCCCTCAAGGAAGGCCACTAAGAAACAGAGAGCTATAGGTTTAGCAAACTGCTTCTATCTTTCCTCACCCTAGACATATGATATTAAGTTTACTCTGAGATGTCTAAAGCATTCTCTGCTGGAGTGTTAGACATCACAACCAAATGCATGTTTGAGACCTCACTAGTGTCTTCAGGATTAATACTCCTGATTTCCATTAATGGAGAGAAACAGTTCATAACTATAACTTTTCATTTTGCTGAAGCATTATGATGTTTTATATATTCTCTAAGTGTGAAAGCAGGAGCAAGATGCTCAGTAGTGACTGAGCCTAGTTAACCTCCATTATTTCAGGTTTTTGGAGTTATCTATGCAGTTTTATAGTTATACATAGTCTAGTACACATACAATAGCAATCTCATAAAGTCATAAAGATGTTTCTTTAAAACTAAGCTGAGAAAAAGTGTTAATTTTCTTGACAGTGAAAAGAAGGAGAAGGAACAGAAATTTGATGAATCATAGCTAAAATATTAAAACAAAGGAGAGGATGTCACATTAAGTGGTGGCCCATATCAAAGATGAGCAAGTCTCTTATATGGTCTATATGGAAACATGAAATAACATTTCATGAAACTTTCCGTAAGACTCCGTCACACAAAACTAGATATAAAGAGAAGCATTGCGCATGGATGTTCTAGAGATAGGACTTGAGTTTCTCAGCTAAGCTTTAATATGAGGGGACAGGGAAAGCTCATTCATCACTATAATGTGCAGCACCCTGGACAGAGCCTGGACATGTAATAGCTATTGAATCACTGAAATCAATTACAGACGTACTTGTAAATTTGGAACATATTTCTTATAAGACTATGACATTGTATCCCATAGGATGGAATTCTGAAAAAAAACAAACAAACCAGTTTCAATTTAGAAATTGGAACTACTCTCTGAGTTTTGTCATGAACAAGGCAAAACAAGAAGAACTGGGCAAATGCCAGTCCAAATATGTCTTTCACTCTAGGCAAAATTAACTATCACAAGAGCCTTACAGTGCCAAAGAGCACTGAAAGAAGGCAGAGCTCACTTTCAACCAGCGGTCCATCTGTGTTTAATTTAATGAAGGGAAGGAGAGTACTTGTAATTATTTCAGGACCTAGACTTTAAACTTGAAACACTGGTAAAAGCAACCTTGAATCTAAAACAAGTGTTTTTTATGAGGTGGATTTTAATCTACTTGATATTTCTATTTAAACAAAAAACATCAAAAAAAGTTTACCTGATTCAGAAACAAACAAAAAGAAACCATATTACTATTTAGCAAAGACAAAAGAAAATTCAACATTTTCCATAATATAAAGAAATCTTTTAAAAATGCATCCAGACAGAAATAACTGAAGGTACTCTAGACCAAAATAAAGTAAGGTCAAACAGTAAATTCTAATGCAATGCTTACTGGAGACATTTTAAATTTCAATCAGAGTCTACTTTTTGGAACCTACGAATTAGAACAAATCATAAACATATTTTTTAAATCACAATATAGAATGACAATAAAAGGTTAGTTGTAAGCTATCATTTTGACAGACATTTGATAAATGAAAAATCAATTTCAAAGCTGAATCACAATTTATTTGAAAATAGGTACCAAATAGTGTGAATATTTTCATCTGAATAAAAAGGGAAGATATAAATATATAATTTTTTATCTACCACTTACAAAAAAATTCCAAAGTATAAAAATATCCCTGTTGTCAAGGGTATAAAAACAGATCTTGCTCACACAATACTGATGGGAATATAAACTAGTAAAACCTCAATGAAAAGCCAATCTTCAAGATCTATTGAAATTATGATGCACATACTTACCAGAATTATGTGCAAAACTACATATGTACAAGGTTATTAATTATTGCATTATATATAACACAAACAAGAGAGCGAACAACACAAAAGTCCTTCAGTAGGGAAGTGGTTTAGATAACATATTCATTAACATGGAATATTTTGTAGTTATAAAAAATGAAGACTATACAGAAATACAAAAAAAATCTCAAAACATTAAAAAGGTAGGTGGTGAATATTATGTGTGTGCATACATATATATACATACATATATATATCACCACTTGTGTTAAACAGCACAAAATAGGAAACTATACAGAAATAAAATGGAACTTACTTGTAAAGGTAATACTCTGCATGATCTATCTCTTCTCGAGATGAAATGTTGTCCACAAACTAAAAGAAATAGAAACATTTGGTTGGATATAAATTATTCCATATTTTGGGTCTAATTCATATAGCGACTTTAAAAGACACAAAATAATCCTTATTAGAATGACATTCATGTGCCATGGCTTCATCCTTGAAACCACTTTATGCTAATGCAAATAAAGAATATACAATGGTTTCTCTTTTTCTATGTATAGAATAACCTTGGTCTGAAAAACTAAAAACCAAATATGAATCTTGAGAGACAAGAGAATCCCTTCTACTGCATTTACAACTTGTTAACAATATTTCCCTTTGTCTTTAAATCTGGTATTTTCTCTATGTTCTAACCTTCAAACAGATGAGAACACACAGCGAAAAGGATGAAGACGCCAATGGCTGAAAAAGCATGCTTAGAGAGATAAAAATCTAAAGTTTAGAGAAATTAGTCTGGGCACCTAAATTCTGACATGGACCAGTCAATCTGTGATGCTTCTATCAACAAAGTCTCCATCCAAACAATAAAATCCCCGAGTATGCTACTCAACTTCACCAAATCAATAAATAGAAAGGATTATCCCAAGGATGAGTTCTACCTACACTAGAAACTCATAGGCAAAAAAGACAGAGCAGAAAGATAATGCATTTGGTGACTATAATGAAAATTTCAGAGGAAGAGAGTAAAAAGGGGTAGATTTTCTTAAAATGCCTAGGACTTATGAATTAGACTTAAAATCTCATTATGAGGCAGACAAAATACGGTTCAAACTCAGGACGTGAAGTTGAGAATAGCTCTCCTGCTTGCTTGTTACGTGGAACAGACAGATGGCAGAGCCTCTCTGGAACTCAGTTGCTCTAGCTGCATCAAGAGAATAAAAATACCTGTCCTGAAGAGTATGAGGCGCCCATGAGAAACTGGACATGGAAATCCTTTCAACTCTGCCACCAAAACAAATCTCAAGTTTTACAACATTTACAGAGATTTTATCCATCATATAAGTGGTGAACCAATAGTTTTTCAGTTCCCTTTTAATCTGAAAATTATGAGTCTATAAAATTTAAGTTGTAAACTAAACTGTTTCCCTACTAAAAAGAGAATTATAAAGAAAGAAAAGAGCTAGATAAAAATATAAGTTTCTTTTCTTTTCATTTTCCAGACTTAACAATATTTTGAATTTTACAGTGTCATTAATTTCTAAAATGAGCTTTTACAACTAAGATCTCATTTAGCTTCACATCAGAAGATACTATTGTCCCCATACTGCAAATGAAGAAATGAGGTGTGGGAGGCAGTTGCCTGATGTCACAAAACTAATTCATGAGTCAGATAAGACCAGATACATTTTAAGAAGGCAATAGAAAAGAACTTTGATGCCACAGAAAACCGGCCTGAAAGCCCAATTTTCCCAGGTCGGAGTTGTGTGAAGTTGAGAAAGTTATCTATCAATCATGCCAAGTCTTACATATAAAATGGGGATAATGTTTATCTCATATGGCACTGTGAGAATTAACAGATAGTGTATTTTAAGAATCTAATATATTAGCTGGCACAGAAAGTGTTCAGTAAGAGTTACTATTAATTATTATTCCTGATTCCTAATATTATCTTACTCTCTATGCTCTACAGCAGTCTTATATTAATATTAATGTTTTTATAGACTTTCTCAGCTACCAAAAAAAACACTTTCAATCTTGATAAGAAAATACTACTAATTTGAAAGGTGTATCAACTTAAAAAAATCATGGTATCATATAGCAGAATATTGGATCCCGGAAAAATTAAGATAAATCAGAAACATAACAGTGATCAGTTACATCAGAGTATGTTAAATGTATTTTACTTTTTATTTCAGGCAAGAAATTTGCTACGTCACCATAAAATATCTACCAGTGACTACAAAAACATTCCATACTGTGGAAAAATATTTATTGTGAAAGGTATTTTTTTTATCTATAGTCTCATCTATACAAAGAGCCCATCTTGCTTTCTTCCTCTTTCTTTAAAAATATATATTTAAATTTTCTTACCCGAGATATTGTTAAGGAACTAACAGGCAACTTTCTCTCATAGGTTTTGTCCATTAAAGATGCTAGATCAGCTGTGAAGACAAAGAAAAAGGACCTTGTTAATACACGTATTTCTTAAGAAAAAATCTGGTACAACTCCTGCCAGATGGTTGCCGACATTGAAGGCAGTATTAAAACAGATGGTCTTTTTTGCTCTTTTTAGAAAATGATTTTTATATAATTTAAAGAGGATAAAAGAACATTAGGAACATTCAAAAATGGTTAATTTAATTGGCGTATAGAATACAAAAAAATCCTAGCATATATTTGGCTTTTAAAAAATGGATCAAGTACTTCTAGAAGGATATACAAGCAAGTGTTATTAACAGACTCCAGGAAAGGGGCCAAGGAGGAAGACTTCATTGCTTACACATTTATTCCTTTTGCATTGTTAGCTAGGTAAACAGGTTAACTACTAAAAAAATTAATTGGAATTTATCAGATGACTTTTATACATGCCCTGAACAAATCAGAGAGGCACCCTATACTTAACTGATTTTTTAACTTGAACTATTCTGATTCTTTTTAGTGAACACTTTGCATTCCTGAGATCACACTGTTACCACAACCTGAAAGTATCTGAAATCCTAGGCAATATACTCTCCAAGATGATAATTTTACACTTTCTCATTGCTTTTCAAACTTAAAATTTTCTCTTTCCAGTTCACGATTTTAAGTCTTACTTCCCCGGTTATAAAATACAGTCAAGAGACCTCCTTCGTCTTACCATCAAGTCTACCAGGCAATAGCATCTATGCCCATATACTCTGCCTTCCATTCTTCTTCTTCCTCTCTTTCTTTTTTTTTTTTTTTACAAAGGATGAACTTTATTAAACAAACAACACTAAAAAAAAACACCCTTGACTTGTATCTCCTTCCTTCTACTTCTCCTTTGCTCTGCTCCCCTCTGACAGCAAGACTCAAGAGTTATTCCCTATTTAGCCATTATTCTTCCTGAGTTATACTTTCTTGAACTCAGTCAAATTAGATTATAGTTTTTATAACTCCATGAACACCAAAGACCACCTCCACATTATTTTTTAAGAGAATAAAGGAGAGGAGGAAGAAGCATTTTGAAGTAAGGAAGGGATGAGGGAAGAGGGAACACTTTTATTTATTTGTTTATTTTGGGGTCTTTGAATTTCATACCCCAGCTGCAGGCTTAGCATCTGAGTCACCAGGGTGCACCCACCTCCATATTATTAAATTCAGTGATCATGCTCATTATACTTGATCTCTCCCTAGCCTTCAAATAGTCAACCATTCTATCCTTCGTTAAATACATCTTTCTCTCTCTCTTGGATTCCTTTGCAGGATCACCTCTTGACTTCCTATGTCAGAATGTCCTAAGCATGAGTAATACAGCAGACTCTTCTCTTCAGCAACTGTTCAGTCACTGAGCTAATTTTCTCCTCTGCAGCTTTAGTTACCATCTATCAATGATTAGTTTTACAGGTATATGACTATCCTGCCTCCGTCTATAACTCTGGACTTGTTATTTCCAACTACACTGGTGACATCTCCATTTGGGTGTCTAATCAGTATCTGAACATTACCTGTCCTCTTAATTCTCCAAGCTTCCACTTTAAACCTGTATTTCCCCCAAGCTTTTCCCAGTTCAGTAAATGGCTGCTATATTCACTGGCTTACTCAGGCCAAAATATCTACATACCATCCTTGATTCTCACATTACATAACCCACTGTCAGTAAATCCTATAGGTTCTAGAGTTGAAATATAAATGTATATTTCTCCCCACCAACACACAGATACCAATATCTCTCATTTCTGATATGTCACCTTAGCTACCTTCCAACCCTTACAATCTAATCTCTACACAGCAATCTGCGTGAGTGTTTTAAAATTAAACCCTGTCATTCTCTTTTCTCAGCCAATTGATAGACTCCTAACATACTTAGGGAAAGTATCCAAAATACTTTCTATGACCTACAAATGCCTACACAGACTGTCAGTGTTTTTTCCTATCTTTTACGTTAGAAGTAAAATCCATGAAGGTGAGGACTGACTTCACTGATATAGTTTCAATCCTTAGAATAGTTTCATAAAAGGCACTTAGTTAACATCAAAAGAAGTAAATAAAAGGGACAAAAAAAGAAGAGAGAGAGGAATACAAGGAAGAGAAAGAGGAAGGAAAAGAGAAATTGATTTCTAACCTTTTTTAACTTCCTGGTGGAAAAAATTAGTATCAAGTAATAAAGAAACAGGTAGCTGACAAATGTCTGCTGAAGACCAGACGCTTATGAATTTAACTATTTTTTCTTCTCTCCTTTACTGGGGCAGTGCTACTGATCTCACTGACTCAGTAGCTACTGGGGGAAAAGGTTATAAAACTCCTAAAACCTGACATGATATAAAAGTGACTATCTTAAAGGGATTGACACCATGAGTATGAAGAATGTGGAAAACACACACACACACACACACACACACACACACACACACACAGAAATCCTTTAAGTTTCTTCATACTAAGGCAAATTAATATTGCTAATTGTACTTGTTTATAGGATGATATTAAACAGCATCCCAAGATGCCAAATCTTTATGATGACTTCATAATAGACTCTTGTATTACGAAGATAGAAAATATAAGAAATCACCTCCCTTTACTAAATATTTATACTGTATGAAAAGCAGGATCAGGATCGATTGGCTTAATTAACGTGACCCACAGGTCTCCATTTCCTCCTGGTTTCACAATGTGCACAAAATAGAACTAAACAACGGGTTGAGTTGACTTCTCTGGTTGCCTCTGCAGTATGTTAACTCAAGATTCCATTTTAATTCCTCACACTAAGACATCATCAGTCAAGTGAAATCAACCAGGGCCTCAAAAAAAGTAACAGCTGCAGAGCCAGCACCTGATGCATAACATTTGCATATTGCAAGTCAGAGAAAGGTTTGCTAATAAATACAGCAATATGTGACCAATCACCTCACAGGATAGTGTTGGTGTGACGGATGAGGCAGAAAACTGCACAGGGCAGGAATGGCCAGGAAACCTGGGGCAGCTGTGGCCTGCAGAGGGCCAGCGCCACAGGCTTCTGGACCCAGTTGTGGCAGTCAAAATCACGCTTCATGTTTCGGTGAGAGGCCAGCAGATGCTCAGGTTTTGTTCAAAGGGATGTGCCAAAGATGTTTTCTTCCCTGTGACTTACTTCTCAGGAATATACATTGCAGTGATGGCTGAAGTCAACAAAGACTAGACGGGAAAGCAGATCTGAAATTTAAATTCACCATTTAATACCCCCTTAAAGATATATAAAGTGCAAAGTATATCAGAAAACGAAATGCACACTAGTATAAAATGCTCATTATCTCTATAATAGCGATGATTTCATGGAGATACACACACACACACACACACACATACACACAAATGTACTGATATCATAACTTATCAGATAACAAAATTTGTAGTTTATTTTATAGAAAGAATACTTCAGCAAAACTGAACAAGAAACTTGATGAATAATAAGTTCAACAGAAATAGGTGAGGTGAAAATTAGTGAACTGAAAGATCTACTAGAGATTACAGATTGTGGTAAAGATAAAGATGAACATTATAAAGAGGAGTAAAGAGATAAAAAGAAATAGAATAATAAAATCTAAAATAAAGTTAATTTCTATAAGATTAATAAAGAGAATGGGGAGGTGCTATGAGGAGATAACGGTTAAGTACTTTTAGAAAACAGTGATAAAAGATACACACTTCAGATTCTGGAATACACAAAATCTCAAGTCAGTTAAGTAATATTAACCCACACTATAATACATTATAATGAAAATAAAGAATAAGAGATTTAAAAGTAGACAGAAGGAAAAGATAAATTACTTAAAAAAAACAAACACAATTCCACCAACAGGTGTTTTCTCAACAGGAACAACAGAAAACCATTGAAGAATATTTTGGGAGTAAACACTATCAATACAGAATTTGTATTTCTAGCAGAATTAGCTTTTAGGATTAAGAGAAAAAATAAAAACAGAAGTGATTAGCAACAAACACTCATTAAAAGGAAATTTTTTAAAGTTGTGTTTTTTTAGGAGACACATTTTTTGGAAAAAGGAAAAATAAAACTTTAAAGGGGAACTTGAGATGCTAGAAAATGGCCAAGTAAAACTTGTAAAATGCTTAATATAATAATGTCTTAGGTTTGTGTGTGTGTTTTAAAGGATGAAACAGTATTAGACAACATCATACAGTTGGGGGGGGTCTTTGTGTGGCTAGACATTAATGGATGAGTGGAATGTGATTCACATTAGAATTACAGTGAAATATGCATTTTAAAAGTTATAGAACAACATTCTAAAAGATACAGACTTAGAATGCTAGGCTCTACTATTCTAACCACAGAAATAGAGGGTAAAATTCCTAGACCAGTATATAGGGGAAAATGTTAAAAACAAAACATCTTTGACAAATCCAAAACAAGATAAGAAAGAAAAAATGGGAAAAATCACAAAATATGACAGAAACAAATCCAGATATATCAATATCATACAATAACAAAGTATATAGACTCCAGCTAAGATGTATAAGTGTATATAGAATCCAGTTAAAAAGATTGCCAAGTTGATTACAAATACATATTCTAGCTATATATAAATTATATGAAAACAAGAATTGAAAATAATGAATGCAAAATTACTAGGCAAACTCTAGCCAAAAAAAGGCTGGTTTAGCTGCATTAATATCAAACACGATAGACTTCAAAAGCACTATTTTTATAGATTACGTTGGGTCATTCCACCAATGATGAAAAATTCACTTTTTCAGGAAGATATTTTTAACACAGTGTACACCAAAGTAACACAGCTTTAAAGCATATAAAGTTCTAACAAATAAAATGGCAATCTCCTTAATAAAATCGGTAGTAAAAAGGGAAAGAAACCCCTTTTAAAAGAAGCTGGTCTTAGATCAAACATTGTGATGAGGTCAATGAAGTAAAGATGGATCCTCTATTAAATCTTGGGAGCTTTAGGTGAGTAATTACTAGATAATTTCAGTTTTCCATGATTTCTATGTAACTGTACATCTCTGATAAACAATACTAAGCTCTTTCTTGACAGGATCATCTCTACAGCTAATTTATGGTAGTAATGAACTAGATACAAGCCATTATTCTATTTCCTAGAAAAAATGATTTGAAAAACATGGGCAGAAGTTGTTTTTGTTTTCCACATTTGTAAAGAAAAACAAGGTCAGCTGATATATAGTGTGATAAAAGGAAGTAGGGAAAACTAACCTAGGAATGATTTCAGATACAGCTTTTTAGATTTCTTCTATTTTTCTCTCTGCCACTAAAAGTGTTAAAACAAATAATCCCAAAATGTGAAAAAGAAAAATGCATAAACAAGTTTTGCATACATATATACAAAGAAAATAAGCCTGAAGAAGGATGATGCACAGTCAGGCTCATCTCTAGAATTTCCAAGCAGATGGGAAATACAAAACCTAGTAAATGAGTAGATGTCACTGAGATGAAAATAGGGAACTGACAAAAGGCAGGAAAAGCAGGCTTCAGAAAATCTCCACCAGGTTTCAAGGCTGAGATTTAAAAATAACTGCAAGCTAAAGACGACCTCCACAGTTGAAATGATGCTATAAAACTAAACCTCGGCGAGTGGGGAGAAGCATCTATCAGAGATGACTGGCACTCAGTTTCAGGGTGTCAATGGCATAGTTCTCTTTGGATTTGGAAGGAGAATTCTTAGAAACAAATGAAAATTAAAAACCAGTAACTCTAACCAAAGGTATCTCTACTTTATGATTATCAGTAAACTAAAAAATCAGAAATAAAATATTTTATTAATTTGAGCTCATGAATCCAATTAAGTTCCAGCTACCTGGGCCTAAACCTCCTTTGCAGAGGAACTCAAGCAAAATTCTTTTCATGGAAGCCAGGGAGCTTCCCCATTAGGCCTGCCCTCCTAATGGCATTCTATCCAAAAATTTCTCCTGAATCCTATTCACGGTGTCCTTGACCATAGTTCAATAGCTATCCATCAATGCTGATAACTTTCACCTTTTACCCAACAGATCTGAATTTTAGTGGGGGAAATTCAGACAATGTTTTAACTCATTGTTTACTTTGATCTCATACAAAAACAGTCATAAACTGGAATTTAAGTGGGATTGGAAAGCACACCACCACCTAGGGCTCTGCAGGTTACAGCTGAAGAACTAAGGCCCTTTCAATACAAATATCAAGTGCAATGGATTAAAATGTTTCAAATGCTTAAACCCATTAGTTCACAATGATATTTTGGGTGGGGGAACCTCTCAGAGGATATTAGCAGGTCAGTTCATGACTCTGAAAACTGTTCTGTAGCAACTATATCTCGGGATAACTGAAATGCTGATGAAAGCAAAGACTTTCACAAAAATATTCTGGCAATAATTAAGGAACAGATAATAGAATTACGAGCATTACACTGCAGTTCCTTATGAAATAAACAGTGATCATAAATATCCTTTAACATGACAGAGGACAACTAAATGTTGTGTGCCTCTTGACAAAAATAAACAACATTCTGGATTTATCCCAGGGATGCAAGGATGGTTCATCATATGTAAATCCATTAATGTAATATACCATATCAACATGAGTAAGAAGAAAAATCACATGATGATATCAATAGACACAGAAAAAGCTTCTGACAAGAATCAACACCCATTTATGATAAAAGCCCTGCATAGAATGGAGACAGAAGTTACATACCCCAACTTAATAAAGGCCATATATGAAAAACCCAAAGCCAACATCATAGTCAATGGTGAAAAATTGAAAGCATTTCACCTAAGGTCAGGAACAAGGCAAGACAGTCCTCCACTCTCATCACCGCTATTTAACATCATACAGGAGATCTTAGCCAGAGCAATTAGGCAAGAAAAAGAAATGCAAGAAAACCAAATTGGAATTGAGGAAGTAAAGCTCTCATTACTTATATACAACATGATGATATATATTGAAAACCCTAAAAACTCTGTCAAGAAATTATTAGAACTAATCAAAGACAGTAAAGTGTCAGGCTACAAAATCAATGCACAAAAATCAGTTTCATTCTTATATGCATACAACACACTTGAAGAAAATGAAATCAGGAAAATCACACCGTTTAAAATAGAAGCAAAAAGAATTGAGTATCTTGGAATATACTTAACAAAGGAAGTGAAAGACCTGTACAATGAAAACCCAAGTCTTTCTTAAAAGAAACAGAGGAAGACACAAAGAGATGGAAAGATATCTCTTGTTCATAGTTGGGAAGAATCAACATTAAAATAGTTATCTTACCTAAAGCAATATACAGATTTAATGCAATCCCCATTAAAATCTCTAGGGCTTATCTCTGGGATATGGAACAAAAAATCTTGAAATTTGTACAGAACAACAAAAGACCTTTAATAGCCAAAGCAATTTTAAGAACAAAGAATGAATCTGGAGGCACTGCACTCACAGTCATTGAGCTATACTACATAGTAATAGTAATCAAAACAGTATGGCACTGGAATAACAAAAGAAGCACAGACCAGGGGAACAGAGTTAAATCACCAGAAACTGAACCACTCATATATACAGTCAGTTAATCTACGACAAAGGAACCAAAAGCATAAGATAGAGAAAGGAGAGTCTTTTCAATAAATGATATTTGGATAACTGGACAGCCATATGCAACAGAATGAAACTAGATCACTCTCTAACACCATTCACAAAATTAACTCAAAATGGACTAGAGACTTGGACATAAGATCGAAATTATAAAATTCTTGGAAGACAACATAGGAAAGACATTCCATGACATCAGCCTTAGGGAGGGCTTCGGGGACTCAACTCAAGCATCATGGGAAACAAAACAGAAATAAACAACTGGGACTGCATCAAACTAAAATGCTTCTTCATAGCAAAAGAAAACATCACTAAAACCAAAAGGCAACTTATTAGCTGGGAGAAGGTATTTGCATTTCATATTTCTGACAAAGGCTTAATATCCAAAATATACAAAGAACTCATAAAACTCAGTAACAGAAAAAAAAGGCAATCCAATCAAAAAATGGGAAGAGGAATTGGAGAGACATTTTTCTGTAGAGGACACATAGCTGGACAACAGACACATGAAAAGATACTCCTACTTGCTGGTTATCAAGGAAGTGCAAATCAAAACAAGAATGGATTCGCTTTACATCTGAGAGACTGGTTATTATCCAGAAGTCTGGAAACAACAAATGTTGGTGAGGAAGTGGAGAAAAGGGAACACTTTTCCACTATTGGTGGGAGTGCAAATTGGTGCAACTCCTTTGGAAACCAGTTTGGAGATTCCTCAAAAAGTTAAAGATGGAAATCCCATATGAACTGGTCATCCCACTTCTGGGTATTACCCAGAAGACACAAAAACGCTCATTTGTAGAGGTTTATGCATCCCCCGTGTTGACTGCAGCCCTATTCACAATAGCTAAGAACTGGAAATTACCTAAGTGCCCAACTTCAGATGAGTGGATCAAGAAGATATAGTACATACATACAATGGAATACTACACAGTCCTTAGAAGAGATGAAATCCTGTTGTTTGAATCAACATGGAGTGATCTAGAGGGGATCATACTGAAATAAGTCAAAAGAAGAAAGATAGAAATTAGATGACCTCACTTGTAAGTGGTATGTGAATAGACAAAACAAAGGAACCAATGAAACGAAGTCAACCCTTGGACACTTGCAATAAAACTGTTACCAACAGGGAATGGGATGGGAGGGTGGGGGTTGGGGGAGAAATGGTGGCAGAACCCACTGGACAATGGTGAAGAACAACTTGGTGATTTGGTGAAAGGCAGGGTATGTTGGCATACATATGCGGAATGGGGAACCTTTATATCTGAGTTTATTTTAATGTGCAAAAATAAAAATAATTATTAAAAAATGAAACAAAAAAATAATACTCCCAAGAAACATTTACGCCAAAAGAAAAAAACAAACAATAAAAAATCCAACTCTGAATCTGATCAAACTTCTTTCTCTGCCAGTTTTATATGACATATTGAAGGCAGAGGAACACGTTAACCACCACCAACAGGATGAAAACTGCAAATTCAAAATGTGAGAAATTCTGCAAGACAAAGACCTATTCAACAAATAGAGTGTAAAGGGAGAAACCTATAGATTAGAGTTACTTGAGATATCCCAACACATTACAATGTATAAATTTTATCTAAATCTTACTGTAATAAACTGTAAACTAACAAATTTATAATATATTTTGGGAAATGTGAATATTGGTAGAATATTTAGCAATGTGAAGAAATTAGTGATTATTAGATATGAAGACAACATTAGAGTTATATTTTTAGAAATCCTTACCTTTAGAATACATATCAAAATACATGTAAATATTCTAATAAACAGGAATTTGTCAAAAATAATCTGATGATGGGTTAGGGGACTGATGAAAGAACTGGCAGGGAACTGAAAACTGTCAAAGCAGGGTGACAGCATATGGGGGCTCATCACACTACCTTCTTTCTCTGCTTTATGTTTCTATAAAAATACTTAAAATAGGTAACAAACAGAAGGGGAGGGGGCATAATCAATTGCATTGCACAGATTTTATGTGGGTCCTGAGTCATCTCCATTAAAAATAATTATTAAGAATATCAGGAAAAAAATGAACATTGAATGGATTTTTCGTGTTTAAAAACAAGACTTGTTTTAGGTATGATAATGACACTTAAGATGTCTTTACATTTTAGAGCTAGATATTGAAATATAAATATTCCTGGGTGAAATGATACACTGTCTGGGATTTACCTCAAAATAATCCAAAGGATCACGTGAGGACAACAGAAGTAGAGATAAAGACTGACTATGAAGTCAGGGGATGGGATCAATGGGTTTCCTTATACCATTCACTCTACTTTTGTTATGATTTATACTTTCCATTATAAATCATGTTTAAAGATTAACTTACAGTGTTGTGTCATAATGGTTATCTCTGAAGAGGAGAATGGGAGCCACAGTAAGCTTCTGGAGAAGGAGGAATATTCTATTTCTCATACAGACTTGTTCACTTTGTGATTATTCATCACTTTATACATTTTGATTTGTGTACTTTTCAGTATAACATTGCAATTAAAAAGTATTTTTAAAAAATCTTTTTCGGTGCAAGGGTAGAAGTCTTGGAGAAAGCTAATTTTGAGCAGAAAATATATAGAATACTGATTCAAAAGTAGGAGTATCAGGAAAACACGAGCATCAACTAGATTTTTCATATCTAAAAAAGACTTATTTTAGGTGTGATGTAATGGAATATACTGAAATACTGGCCCTAAACAAATGTCAGAATCTGGCTTCAGTTCCTCATTTCTAAATGGAATAACAGCTGCCTTAGCAGACTGCAGTAATCATTAAATGGGGCAGTGCCTGTGAAGAGCTCAGCACGCAACTAAGCAGCACATATCAAGAGGACTTTTCAGAGGGTCAGCACTGCATTCAGGCTCTGTTTGCCCCCAAGGACTGCAGTTTAGGTAAACTGTGCTAAACAGCACTCCTGGCATGTCATAAATTACCCTCATACTGAAAGCTTGACAGATCCCCATCAGTCCTTCCCAAAGGCTCTAACAGAAAGTCACTAATGGAAGTGAAGAGACGGGACACCACAGCAGCACGCTCATCTAAGAGAGCCCAGAACAGCTTCTTCCGCAGTGTTCCGCAGAGGCGGAATCACTTAAGCAGATGGTAGCCCCACACCCAAAGCCACCCACGCCTGGGAATCATCCCTCTCCCAGCCGCCCAGCTCCACTCCACCGCAAGCCTTCCAATGGGGACCTGCAGAGTAAATGCCTCACATCGCCCCTCCTCCCTCCACCAATCAGCGAGCCTGCACCAGATCACAACGCCCAATCACAGCGCTCCACATGCAGAGGAAGCCCTCTGCGCAGGCACTCTTGCCGAGCCTTCCTAAAAGAGCCCCAAAGCTGGGCTCCAGAAGTATGGCGGGCTCTGCAGGAGTGCACTGCCATCTACTGCCGAACCTCGGGGATACAGTTCCTGACTACAAGCTAGACCTCTCCACTAGGGGGCACAGATTCCCAACTCAAAACTCAAATAAGAGTTAAGGAAAACTTGTAGTAGCAGCACGTAGGAGCGAAAGTCTATTATACAGTAGGAAAGTAAAAGTAGTCTCAGCCTTTTCCAAGCAGTTTGAGTTTCAAAACCTATTTCTACCTCTGCACGTTTTATACGGGTGTAGTAAAATCAAGGTGCCTAGGGGCTTGCTCATTCCACATATTACAGGAACACCTATGTTGGTTTCCTGTATGTTGGGGTATTTTCTGAGATAGGCATTATCATCATCCCTGATTTACAGATATAGGAATCAAGGTTTAGTGAAAATTTCTGAAAGCAGGCAGAGCTGGGGTTCATACCTAGATATCTGCCCTCCTAGAGCAGACTCTTCGTTAAATCAGAAAGGAACACAGTTCTGCAAAAACACAGAGGAAGGAAAGTCAATTCTGACTGAATAGGGATTCAGGATGTCCACGGGCTATTCTAGGTCTGCTAGTATTCAATAAATGGTAGGTAGTAATGCTTTTCCAAGCATACTAGTCTTAACAGAGGAAAGGAAATAATTACTTTCATGTGATATTTACTTGTTGAAGATTATTATTTTCATTCCCTGGCAAAGAGCTTTCATTTATTCAGGAAACCATGACAATATTCTATTAGATTTGTCTCTGAATAACAAGAGTTGACCTTGGTTCCATACATAAGGGTCTCCTCTCCTAAATCTCGCTTCATATCTAGGAAAGTGTTAATAATAGCTTTCCTGAAGTTCATTGTTCTTTTCTTACAATTCATATATAGACAACAAAGTAGGCATTGCAATATAGTTGAGTCCAGTTGGTTTTATCATTAGAACAGTGGTTTCCAAATGGAGTACTATTAGCCTGAGATGGCATTTTAGAATACATGGGGGTATTTCCCTTCCTCCTTTCTTTCCTTCTGTTCCTGTTCTCTCAATCTCTCTGTCTCTCTGAGTCTTTCTGTCTCTCTGAGTCTCTCTCTCTCTCTCTCTCTCTCTCTCTCTCTCTCTCTCTCAGCTGTCACAGTGACTACAGGGCATTACTTGCACTTGTAATGCATAAAATGTCCAACACATCAAAGCACTGTGCCTGTTGGGAGAGAGTTATTCAGTATGGAAGGGAGATACAAATATGGTCTAGAACAAGGCACAAGGCAAGGAAGAACTCTGTGGGGAGGAAATGAAATTGGAGTTTTCAGTAAAAATCATTATTTGTAAAATATGTACATGTAGAGATTTATGCTTGCATATGCATATGTGTATATTTTGTGTAAATGTATACATATTTTCCTTACTTCTGTAAGGCCTATTGAATGGGCCAAGAAGCAAAAACTCCACAGTTGCAAGAGGACACCTAGAGCACTGATCTTGGCATCTAATACCATTCCCTACCAAAAAGAACCCAGATTCCTACTAGCCAATCAGTGACAGTTTGATCACCCAAACAATTAAGGATGGCAATGAACTATCAAAAGGAAATAAGAGTGGAATCCACAAGCCACATTGATAATAAACAGAGTTCAAAGAAATGAAAAAAAGGGGGGGAAGACAAAGGAGGGCTCAAGTTTATTGCTGGATATTGAGTAATAAAGGCGGTCATATTAATGGAGTCGAAAGCCATTGTTTTAGAACCATCTTGATTTAGGCAAGAAGCATCAACGGATATTAACTCTCGGGGAAAACTTTTGATAAGCAGCTAGAGATTGCCTATTAGTCAAAAGGGAGAAAAACAGTAATTCTCCAGGGGGGGTGGGATGGGGGGAATACATTTGACTGGGTGATCAAAGTTAATGTTACCAGTGAGAGCAGATATACATCAAGTATCTCCAGATGTGATACCTTAAAAAGGACACAGTATCACTCGCAATATTCTGTCCAGAAAAGCATATATTGAATCTAATCATGAGGAAATCAGACCAACCCTAAAAGAACAATATTCTATTTTTTTAATTGGAAGTTGGGGGGACTGGCTTCTTTTGAAAAAAAATAAAGTCAGATGTGTCCACAAAGTATTCAGAAAAAAGAGCTATAAAATATGCAATGAATTCTTAAATGGTTAAAAAAAAATGTGTACATATAAAAAACAAATGACTCAAAACAATGACAATATGTGAAATTGCACAAGGGATATACAGATGTTCTTTGTTAGTCTTAAAAATTATTTGTTTATAATTATTTCCAAAAGAGTTAAAAATATTTGCCCCACATACCATCCCAACTATGTTATAGTAGACATTCACACAATTAAAAATCTTTAATTTTATTCATTTATATTTAGGTACAATTTTTTGTATTATAAAGGAATTTTAGCATTTATTTTTTTAACATTATGATACAAGAACGACATTATGATATGTCGTTTGTCACTTCATTTCATAGAATTGTTGGCCAAAACTGCTTTCGCTGCCAGTTTGTCCTAAGTTCAACAAAACTGATTATCATATTCCAGGATATTATTTTGCATGCGGATATTATTATTGATTTCTAGAGTTATAACTGATCAGCATAAAGAAAAGAACTAAAAACACTTATATAGATATGGAATTAGTACAACCCATGTACAACATGCATCCTTATTTTCCCTCACAAATCTGGGCAAAAAAAGTACATGATATACGGCAAAATATGGTACTTCTTTGAGCATAATTTGAAAATAAGCTCAATTTTCCATAAATGCAGTGCCTTGATTGGTTCAGAACCATAGCAGGAATCATTCACCATTTAAAAAATAAAAACTATGTCACTTGAGATAATGTCATTTTTAAAACTGGGCTTCATCTGCATTCACCTGCATGTTTAATCTATTGCTCATAGTGATTCCACATTTCAGTACAGTCATCTGGTTACTCAACTCCAGAATATCTACAGCTCTGCTTTGGTGGGCCCCTGCCCATATGCCCATTCCAGAACTGCTCTTGAAACCATATTGTCAGGGAACTATCCTCCCTAAATGGCTTGAGATTATAACACTGCTTTCAAATCTATCAGTTGGTAATGATATAGCAAATAGTCAAAAAGAACTCTGAGGATCACAAGCTAAGAAACAGCAATACAAAAGGATGAAAATAAAAATATTTTTCTATGCAAGTAATGTAATACAGAGCTAAGCTGTACAGCAACTAACTATATGATAAAATGAATAAAAATGAGAAAAGTTGGCTGATAGAATTATGAAGATTAATCATCAAGGTAAAAATGAAATAGAAATTTGTAGAACAGCAAGGTGATTTTGCCACGTGTGAAAACAATAGCCTTATTCTTTTTAAGACTTAAAAAGTACTTATCTGAATTGGATCATCATAAAGATATCATTTCATATATAGATATATAAATATATAGAGTACATGAAACTGACACAAATAATAGAGCAATAGATACCTACCAAGATGACAATCTTCTTTTTCTCTTGCTTCCCATTTGTGGCTGTCCACATATGCTGCAGAAAGCAGGCATCTTTTACCTGAGGAAAATGACAATTATCTCAGGTGTGGTTTCACAACAGGTTCAGTTTATGTATCTATTTTATTAAACATACTTTTGTCATTTTTCAAATTTACTAAATTAAATAAAAGTTCCAGTACAGTATGATAACCAATATTGCATAATTTACAATTCAGCTCATGACAAAATGCATTCAACTTCTAATAACTAGGCAATGCAAAAAATTATGAAAACCTTTACAATAATGTTATGGGTAAATGCTAGAAATTTTTTCCTCTAAATTTGAACTAAGTAACACTTATTTCCAGTAAATTAGTCTACGTGAGCACTAAGAGTCCTTAGAATCCAAATAATTGCTGAACTATTACTTGACTCACTAACAAATGCTTTGTACCTATTAGCGATTCCTAACATTTGCATCTGCCTTGGATCAGCATATTTACCCCTATTTCACATAAAGAGTGATATCTTACCCAGTAACCCAGCACTAAAGTGGTGGTAAAATAAGCCAAATTGGAAGTGACCCGTAAGAGGGCAGAGCTGTATTCCCAGCATGTGGCACAATGTCTGGCATCTGGAGGTGCTCAATAAACACGAGCTCAAGGAATAAATGAGCATAAATGAATGACAGCTTAATCAAACTTTAAAGCTTTTGTGCTTCAAAGAATACCCTCAAGAAAGTGAAAGGACAACTCGAAGAATGGGATAAAACAAATCATTTATTTGATAAAGGACGTGTATCCAGCACAGTTAAATACCTCTTATAACACAACAATGAAAAAGATACCCGAACTGAAAAAAAAGTAGAAAAGACTTGAATAGATATTTCCTAGATAGGTAGATGATACATAGATAGAGATACACATATACATGTACACACACACAAGTGGTCAACAAGTACATGGAACAGTGTTTAATATCATTTACCATTAGAGAAATGCAAAATACATAAAATACCATTTGACACCCAACAGAATGATTATAATAAAAAAGATAAATAACAACTTTCGATAAGGATGCAGAGAAATTGGAACCCTCATATTGCAGGTGACAATGAAAAATGGTGAAACCATTTTGGAAAAGTTTAGCAGTTCCTAAAAATATTAACAGGAGGTTTCTATATGACCCAACAATTCAACTCCTGGGTAGGTATTCAAGGGAAATGAAATCACATATTCATATACAAATGAGTACACAAATATTCATAATAGCCAAAATGTGACACAAAGAAAGGGAATTAGGAGCTTGCTGCCTGAGATGTTAGCCAGCTATCTCCCCAAATGTCCACTGACTGATGAATGGATAAACAAAATGTGGTATAGTCTTACCATGAAACATTATTCAGCAATAAAAGAAATGAGTGTTGATACATGCTGCAACATGGATGAGACTTGAAAACATACAATGTGAAAAAAAACCCAAAACTAAAAGCACTAAAAACTCACTTTATATTTTTTAATTCAATTTATATGAAATATTCACAATAGGCAAATCTAAAGAGGCAGAAAGCAGACTGGTAGATGTCTATATCTAGAGGGTAGAAGGTCAGATAAATTTAGGAGAAACTGAGAAGTGACTGTAATGAGCATGGGATGTCTTTTTGGAGAGATGAATATGTCTCAAATTAATTGTGGTGTTGGCTATACAACGCTGTGTACGTAAAAAAATAAAACAAAACACTGAGTTGAATATTTGAAATGTGTAAATTGTATATTTTTATGGTATCTCAATAAAGCTGTTTTTTTTTAAGAGAAGGAATAAATAGCAGATAATTTTCCAAAAGATCAGAGCAGATCATAAATTAACATAACTAGGAGGGATGGGGCTGATTAAACACAATGTTTGCATGCTATTCTTACCCTCTATTCATCTCCCTCTTAAAATAAAAACAAAAATATCTCTCCTTTATCTAAGGATAGGTCAGATCTTTACTAAAATAATAGAGCTAAATTAGAGGTCTAAAGCTTAAACAATGAGATAATATGAAAAGGTTTCCAAAGACAGTCTCAAAAGGGGAACTAAAACACTAAAAATATGGTAATTACTTATTAAAAACTGCCTGTATTTCAAAAGGATTATATAATTTAAAAAACAATTTGATGTATAGAACACATTTTTCATAGAAATGTTATATATTATTGTCTAGGAAAGTAATGATGTTGTAAATCATTCCTTTTCAAGATCTGCCAAGGATATATAAAGAAAAAAAGAAAAAGTCAGTGGCATTATGTGAGGTATGTAACTGCACCCCAAGACAGGAGTTTTATTAGAAAACTTCAGATCATGTGAAGTGAAAACACAATAAATTAGGACTAGTAAATTTACAAAATTAAGTCCAGCAACTTTCATATTACATATATATGTATACACACACACACATGAATTGAACATTTGCTTTATAACAAAGTTACTAGTAATCATTCATCTCCACTGAAGATAAAAAGAAGGAAATGGGTGCCAGAATGAAGAATTTATAATTGGAAATGGAAAAGTTTCCTAACAGAAACCAATGACGAACATTGGAATGAGTTTCCAAGTGTGATAAAATAATGAATGCTCCCCCAAAAGATGTCCTCATTCTAATATTCAGAACCTGTGAATATGTTAGGATACATGGCACAGGGGAATTAAGTTGCAGATGGAATTAAGATTGCTAATCTTAAAATGAGGAGACTGTCCTGGGATATCCAGGTGGGCTCAATGTAATCACAAGGTCCCTAAAAATATAAGAGGTGGTTAATGTGATGTATGAAGGACAGAGTGATTTAAGAAGGCCTTAATTTGCCATTGCTCACTTTGAAGATGCCTGAGAAGATGGACCACAAGCCAAGGAATGCAGGTGGTCACTAGAAGATGGAAAAGGCAAAACAGTTTTTCCCCTAGAGATTCCTGAAGGGAACACATTCCTTTCAACACCTGATTTCAGTACAGTAAGGCCCTGTGTCAGACTTGTGACTTACAGACTTGTAAGATAATAAATCTGTGTTGTTTTAAGCCACCAAGTTTGTGGTGATTTGTTACAGGAGCCGAAGGAAACTGTAACACCTAGGAAGACAAATATTCCATCTTCTATAATTTTTTTTTTTTTTTTTTTTTTTTTTAAAGGAAAGATACAGGCAGGAATGAAGGCGAGTGGTCAGGTAAGTAGGAAGATCAAGGAAGAAGAAGCATTTTGTTTTTTCAGTTTTTATTTAGTTGCTCGCACTGGTTGTTTCCCCCTGGGCCCAGTACTATGAACCAAGGGTTATGTGGCTTGCTCCTTTGGAGGCGACTGACCTAACTGCAGCTGTACCAGGGCACACCTCTGTAAGCCTTTTAAAGTAGCATGTTCATCTTTCTGAGATACTTTATAAATGATACCATTCAAAGTTCCTTCTATCTCTAATTAGTAGTTGGAAGTCTGCATATTAACATAAGAAGTCAAAGAATTTCTATAAAGTTAGAGACAGAATATTGAATCGGATGGACAGTAATAAAATGTAAAATCTAGATCAGCTTTTCAGCTTTAATGTGCATCTCAATCTTGATGAAATGCAGATTCTGAGTCAGGAATTCTGGAGTGGGGACAGAGATTCTGAGATTTCTAACAAGTTCCCAGGTGGTGGTGATGATCCTTAGAACACACTTAAAAGTAGCAAAGGGATAGAATGTTACCATTCTCACAGGTTTAGGTCTTTGGGCCTATTTAATTTCAGTGACCATATTATCCAAGAAGAGTAAGAACCCTTCTTGAACCTACTTATCCTTCAGCCAGTGAGCTCTCTTAAGGAAACCATATTCTCTAAGAGAACTACCACCATATAAACACTTTTTTTCCATTTAGTTCTGAGAAGATACCCCAACAACCACAATTTCAATGCTTAGGAAAACTGATTGGCTTTACCCATATCCTTATTCATTTTAGTTATTAAAATCTGCCTTTGGACAAATGTCTCCAAACATGTTTTCCATCAAAAGGGAAGTAGTGTGACTATATGGACACAGACATCATTCAGTCGCAAAGTCTAAATTTGAATCCTTGCCTTGCTAATGGCAGGAAAATGCTATGAGGGCAAGTTACACCAGGTCTCTGAGCTTCTTTCTTCATATGTAAGATTGCATCATAATTTAAATGAGCACAGGTATTAAGTTCCAGGCCTAACAGTTACTGTGTAGTACATATCCAACAAGTTTCCTTCCTCTAACCTCTTCATAAACTGAAGTTACCTTTTAGTTTCAGCCTTTTGGTCATTTTAGTTGCTTTTCTTCATTAGGTAGTGAGACTCAATAGAAGCACCGAGTGTTTCAAATATTGATTTGTCATGAGTTTATACAGAGTAGAGTACTTTTCCTCTCTTGTAATGAATGGATCAAGATGTTTTGATGACTTAAACGCCTTATCAACAGTCTCAGATTCCAAGTGGTCTATGATGCACTATTTTACACTTATGTAACTTGTCTTATAGCCTCTAGTTTCTGATTTTAAGACATTTTTCATCTATGGTCTAGTGCAGTGCTTGTTCAGTATAACTTTCTGTACTGGAAATGCTCAATTCTGAGATGTTCAAGACAGTTGCCACTAGCCACATGTGCCTACTATGCACTTAAAATGCAGGTAGTACAGCTAAGGAACTGAGTTTTATGTTTGATTTAATTTTAATTAATTTAAAAAGCCACATATAGCCAGTGGCAGCTACCACTATGGAATAGAACAGCAAAACCTACCAAGTTCAATGGTTCAAACTAAGACCACAACTGGAAATTATTTCAATTCATCCATATCAAATTTCCATTCCCTTGTTAGAAATAACACTCACATTCTAAGCAATCTGGATACTATCCTTGACAGACAATCTAAGATTTCATTTAAATTGAAAAGCATTTATTACAGGCATAATTAGACATGCTAGCAATAATCACAACAGCTAATTCTTACTGAGGTGACTGTGCATACCATTTTTCTTGATATGTGACCTTATTTTCACCAGCAAGGTCAAGTAATGTATTCTCAGAAACTTCTAGTGGCCAATTATGAGGTTTCACATTGATATTCTTAAACATTAAATATGTGAGTAAGAGTTTATGTATTGCTTTTTATAGAGGCTAGAGGAGGTAGAATGGGAAAAGGTGAAAATCGACATTGGAAACACCAATTGTTATCATTGCATTTTAATCATACAATTAGTAAAATCTTTCAGGATTGAGCTTGTTTTCCAATGTCTTCATCCGCGGATTCATCATTTAGGTTTTGAGTGTACTGCAACTCAACTCAGTCATCAAAGTACGTTAGAACTTAATATTTGTTGCCTACAAGTGGAAACTCGCAAAGAAAGGTCAATCAAAAGTTGTGTACAAGGTCACCAGGTTAACGTGAGATTCGTATTTTACTAAGAATTTAGAAAAATTCTCCCACGAAGTGAAGACCGGGGATTTTGTCCCAGTGTGAGGAGGTGAGAACGCTTACGACTCCCCTCTCCAAGGAAACCTCAGCAAGGAGAAAATTTTCATAGCCTCAGGGGTGGACACATTTGGCCTTTTCCTGGTCAGCAAGAAGACGACCACCCTAACGCATAAACCTAATGTCATACGCAAAAACCCTTATGCCATGACCATTCTCCGTTCTTCACACCTCTGGGCGGGCAGACTTCTATTTTAGGGAAGGAATGGGTCAGAAACCTTGCCTCCCCCTTCTGTACAACCCAAATAACTTCTCGAGCAACAAAATTCAGAAACGTTGCTCCTCTCCTTGACAGCCCATCGCTTCCCACCGTCAAGGAACAGAGTTCTCAGGGGCCTAATTAAGCAGCCCCACGAAGGATGCAGCCACCAACCTGCCAGGGAGAGATGCGCTTTCCGCGCCAGCAGGATCCAGCGCCGCGCTACGGGGGCCGCCATCTTGGAGCAAACCAAGGAGCACGCCGGCCCGGGGGGTGTGGGCCCAGGAAGAGGTGGGGTCACGGTCGGTCGACGCTCCGCCCCCCTCCCGCCTCTCCAGTTGGTGCGGCCCGGTCCGGAACGGCATGGCGGCTGCGTTTCGGCCTTGGAAGCAAGTGTTGCAGGCGCTGCAGAGTTCCCGGTGTCTCGCGGTGGGAAGCTTAGGCTCCACCAGCAGCTGCTGTCCTCTAGGAGGTATCTGCGGCCTCGGAACCTAAAGGAGGGGAGGGAGCATACAAAAGGGCGCCTTAGGCCTTCGCGGGCATCACTTTGGAGAAATAAAAGCTCCTGTCACTTGCCGGCCTGGAGCGGTCGCGCTGGCGGCCTTGGTTCTTTGGTTGCATGTGGATGCAGCGGTGACCACTGGGTGTCATGGACGCCCATGTGCCTGAGAGCCAAAGAAGAGCCAGGCTCGGCTCTTGACCTTGCACAGCGTTGCTGTTACTTAACACCCCCTCCCCTTGGGGTGTACTGTGCTGCATTTTGGGAGCGCAGGTCCAGACAGCAGCTAGCAATCTGAAAAGCCTGGTTTCCTCATTTGTAGAATTGTCCCTGAATATCTTCATGAAAATGATTGCATTTGAAAATGCTGGTGAGAGAACAAATTAACACTTGGTACCAGGCGTTGCTCTAGTGTAATCTACATACATTCATTCCTTTTCTCCTCACAATATCTAGTGAGAAAGGTACCCTTTTCTTCATTTATAGAAGAGGAAACAGCTTGAACACAGACACCCCCAAACAGTAGAATACGCAAAGCCTGTATTCTCTGGTAGTTTGAAAATATTTTCCCCACTGGGTGACTCTCCTGTTGTACTTGTCTAGTTAGGTGATTTATGCTAGATAAAGGTTAAGAGTGGTTTTTAGAGGCAATAGAGCTCTACTCATATTATCTGCTAAGTATTAAACAGTCAAAATGATTTTGCTCTTTAATTTTTAGCTAAAAGATATCTACTTACGGACAATATTGTGAAATTAAAAGAATTTCAGCTTAAGAAGGTGGCTATCGCACATAATCTTCCTGGCACCAAAGGTAACAAGAATCTATTTTGTTCACTCCTTCATTGATCTATTTTCTGTACCCTACTAGTCTCTCTTTCAGTGCTCTTTACTGAAACCTTTTGTTTCAGTAAAAAATGAGACCATTTAGTCTTAAATTCCTAGTCTACCTTTTTGTTCCCCTTTCTTCTTGCTCTCCACCACTCCAGTTTGCAACTCTCCTCTTATCCGTTTTCCAGCATCCCCCAAGAAATACTAAAACTATGGTTCACCAAGTTCGTTAAAGCAGTTGCAATTGCTTACATATTTTGAGTTGAGTGGCCAGAGTAAGATTCAAAGATCAGCAACAACTGGATGGTGGAAGAAATACCAAGCCTCAGGCCCCAGACAATTTGTTTGTACCATGAAGTCTGAAAAAAAGTGTTCCAGATACCTGACCTTCAAATTTCTTGATACAGCCCTGGTAATAAATACATTTTACATGGTATTACCTGTATGCACATATATATAGCACACACCAAATAAAATGAAACAAAATAGTGCTCTGTGTCATGGTGCATTTTCATATTTTCTTTTAAAGGAATGGTGAAGGCAGGAATGAAGGCAAGTAGGCAAGCAAGCAGTCAGAAAGAGAGAGGAGGAAGAATCATTTATTTTTATTTTAGTTATTCATCCTGTTTGTTTCCCCCAGCCCTTGGTCTTAAACCTGATTCCTTGGGATGTATGTGAATTACGTTAGTGGCCTTATCCACTAAGCCACCAGGGCATGCTGCATTTTTATATTTTCTGTTCCGTACTGGAAAAGTCATAGATAGCCTCAAGCAAAGATTTCTTTTAAAATTAGCAAAATATTGATAATTGTTGAGGCTGGGTGATGTGCCCATGGGAAGTATAATGTTCTCTTTTCTACTGGAGTATGTTTGAAATTTTTTATTATAAAAAGATAAAAACACACTATCCTCCATCTAGGTCCTATTCCCTTTGATCCTCTGAGAAATCTTTTTGTATTCCTTTTCTCTTGCATATTTTTTCCCCCTATACTTCAAACTTCTTTATAAATACATAAGACTCTGTGCTGTTTAAATACCTTTTTTGTTTGTCCTTGTTGACTTTTTCAGTTCTCCTTTTTTGCACTGTCAAATATAAACACCTAATTAACACTTCTTGCTTTCATTCTCTCACAGTTCAGCATTCCAGAAATCAGTCTTCCCTCACCACTTGACTAATCATTCTGTTGTTATATAGAACAAGAAGACCAACCTTAAGAGTGGGGAAGAATATATTAATCTTCGGTTTAGAAGACTCGGTATAGACTTGACTTCAGTTTTCTTTTGCATCTATTTGAGGTTTGCAGAGTTTGGGCTCCCTGTCATTGTACAGTTGTTATTTCCAATTGTTATAGTCCGACTAAGGCTTAATATGGTTGGGCGTGTCTTCTGAAAGGCAATTAGGATAATGACTGCCAATTTTCTCCACTGTTAGCTTGATCGTTATGAATCCTGTAAATATTTCATTTTAAGAACCCACAATGGTGCTCTGTTATATATCACACCAGGTACAAACACCTTCCTGGCTTCCACTCGTAGCAGATCTTACCATTTCTGGAGTTCAGTGTGATTCCCTATTAATCTAGTTACAGTTAACCCTTGCCACCTTTCACTCCCAGTTTTATGCTCTTGTTCTTGCTGAATACTAAGAATGCTCACTCAACTCCCTCCACCCGCCAGTTTTTCCAGCCCCTTCCTTCCTCAATGATATCTTTCCACTTTCGCTAAATCTGATCCATTTCTGCCACCCTGGTCTCTCTTCTCTCCTGTTATGCGTAGATGCAGTCATGTGTCACCTACTCCATCACTGATTACATTTAGCTTTATATAAGTATATCCTGTCATCCTGCATAGACTTTAAGCTCTTTCAGGGCAGAAATCACATCATAAAGAATATCGCTGAATATGAATATAGTGATAAGCCTTTAAATCTTGATTTATTTCTTTTAAAATATAAATTATGTCAAAAATTTTGCATTTGTAATGTTTATTAAGAAGGATTAAGAAGTACCAGGTATAAAGCCATCATATTAAAATCTTTTAGATTAGAAATTGTTTAGAAATATTTAATAAAATAAATCCTTTTGAATCTGCTAAGTGACAGGAGGAATGAAAATGCAAACAATAATGTCTGATTTTCTGGCAGTTATTCAAGGCCCTGTGCTAAATGCTTCAGATGCATTATCTCAGAATAATCCCGTGAGGTGTAGGTATCATGATCCTCACTTTACACGTGAGGAATCAGGTCCCAGACCAGGGTTTCCCTGTATCATTAGGGCAGCCTGGATTACAGCTCAGGTCTTTCCAGCTCTAAAACCATGAGCTCTTTAGCCATTATGAGGTTCTGGAAGTAAAGACTGGAGGATCTACTGCTTTATCTCAAACATGATGAGTCTTTCTTTCTTGTAAATCAAGAGTGATGTCTGTCTCTGCTTTCAGATCTTTCGTTTTTAATCTGTATTAGCATTCCTTCAAAGCTCTGGGTCTTGGAACAACTCTTATAGACTTGGCAACTTCTGACACTGAGAAAAGCCCAGCCTTCTGGAAGACAGATGCTTGCTTGATGCCTGCCTGGCATCTCACCCCATATTCTGTCCAGAATACATCCCTTTCCTAATGCCAAGAAGTAGTGTTTCCTTTTGGTATTTGAGTGTTCCCACAACTGAACAGTTGCATAACAAGGGACAGAAATAAACTTTGATTACCTTGATATGATTATATTACTAAAAGAGTGTTTGCTATTGTTTGGAAAACTTTTTTTACCCTATGCAGCTGAGCAGACAGAACCCAAGAGGAATGAGTGATAAGGTGAACCAAAAGAAGGAAATGTGAAGTATTCCTGAATCATGTGAATTCATCATTATAAGTAAATTCATGTTTTTCTTTCAGTTTTCCTACTTGGTATTCTGTCAATTGATGGTTTGGATATCTTGGTTACATTTGTTCTTTTTTCCCCCGTAGATAAAGTTTTTTCGCCTATAGATACAGTTTTTTGAACTAAGCCTTTGGGAGAGTAGTTCTCAAACATTAGTGTAAATAAAGATCACCCAGATAGTTACAAAATATATATTCTTGTGCTTCTACCCACAGAGATTCTGTGTATCTTGGAAGTCATGAGTTGGACCTGGAACTCTGCCCCCATAACAGATGTTTTGCTTCAGGCACCCTCTCTGACTCTGCTCTGGGGAAAATTGGCCAGTGATGGAGATGCGAGACCACGATCCCCTCTCAAGGCCCCTTTTTGCACTGTGCCGGTCTCAGGCTTCCCCTTCTCCCTGAGGTTAGACCCCTGAATGTCCCATTCAGCCTGACTAACAGCCAGTGTGTTTTCTTCCAGAAACCTACTTGAGAAACTTGGAAGAGAAGTTGACCCAGAACAAGCTCATATTGAGGGAGGAGTTGAGAACTTTGCTTCATTTGTGTGAATCTCGGGATGATGTGGAGCTGGCTAAAAGTGTCATTTACAGGTGAGGCATTTACTTAGCATCCTGGCAACCTTCATCACTGTTGTCATCTACTTCCAACATCTTGGCTATCACCCGTATACAGATAGCGTCCAAATCTCTGTTGCAAATACTTGACCTACAGACATTTATAGTCATGGATCACTTAATGACAGTGATGTGGTCTGAGAAATGTATTGTTAGGTAATATTGTAGTTGTACCAATGTTGTAGAATGTTATTATACAAGCCTTTATGGTGTAGCCTGCTACGTACCTGTGCTATATGTTATAACCTACTGGTGCTATGTTTTCTTTATGTTCTGTCATTGACCAAAATGTCATTTAGCAGACACTTATGGGTTCCTACTAAATGCCAGGTACTGAGGACAGAAAGAACAAGTAATTCATGGCCAAACCTATCTAATCACTAACTCCACTTACTTATACCCTAGATCTTTGCACTCAACTTATACAAATTTCTTTTTGCAGTGTTTTCTTGCTCACTGATGAGTCGCTCAGAGCAGATAGCTGGAAGCTTCTTCCCCCTAATCTTATTTTCTTTCCTCTATGACAAGATAAAAAATCCTATTGCTTCCACTTCCTGTCTCTCTCATCTTTAGTCTCTTTCTTTGTGCCCATTACCATGTCTTAGTTCAGGCCTCATCATCTCACTAGCATCGCTTCAGTAAACTCGTAACTATTCCCGTTCCTCCACTCTGTTGCCTTAAGCCTCCGATCCATTATTCAAGGTTTGCATGTCAGAAAGAACTCTGCAATCATAGTCTGCTGTTAGGAAAGCCAACCGAAGTTTTCACTTATTTAGGGACAGTATGACACCAAATCAGCCGGCGTCGTTTCTAAAATTTAAGCTCATTGTTTCTCTCTACCGTTCTTTAAAGATATGTTTCTATTCATGGGCCTGCATTTGTACTGTATGTTTATAGAGAGGAATGCAAAATATTCATGTATGGAATACTGAAAAAATAGATACCTAAAGTTAACAATGATTCTTTAGGAATTATAGTTATATTTTTTTTGTCTAAATGTGTACTTTTCTGATTCCTCAAACTTAACTATAATTGACACATCTTTTTGGTTTCTGACACCTTGTTTTTAGTAAATTCAAAGGAAGAACTAATTTAGATATCATTGATAACACATGTAAAAACATTTGCTGTTTTAAGAAGGAAATGTAAATAATACATAAAGTTCATTGAAAATTAAAAAAAAAAAAAAGAAAACTACCCCAAATTCTGCTATTTCAGTTGTCTCTTGTTGCATAACCACGCCAGAACTGAAGGCCTTAAAACTGCTCTATATTATATCTAGCAATTCTTTGGGTCAGAAATTGAGACCCATCTCGGTGGGGCAGTTCTTGACTGACATCAGCTGAAGTTGCTCTCATGTGCAGGCAGCTAGTGACTAGATTAGAAGCTGGGCTGGACTGGAAGGTCCTAGAAGGAGTTACTTGCATTTCTGATGCCTCGGTTCTGTCCACATGACATGGTCTTAGTTTGTAAAGCTTCACTGTTCATGAGTCTAGCCTAAGGACTGGCACACAGTACAAGTGAAAGCTGCAGGGTTTTAGAGCTGCCCAGAATTGTACCAACTGGTACAACTTCACTTCAATTGCACTGTGCTGGCCAAGGCAAGTTACCTGGCCGGCTCAGGATCAAGGGGAAGGGAAAGGGTTCTAAGTCTGGATGGAGCAGCATACATATACATCGAGGAGAGGATGTGATCGCAGTCATTCTTAGGGCTCCTAACACATGTAAGAAACTGCTCTGAGTATGAGGATATATTTCCTCAATGATTCTTTTCATGCAAAAATTTTCTGGTTTGGGTGGGGTTTATTTTACAGACATAAACATAATGATACTTTCTTGTTTTCTAAAGTAGCATAAATGTTTTTATATATTAAATGGTAACTTAAGAGTCATATTTCAGCAACTATAGAATATTCCATTGACTGTTAGGGATTTTAATTATGGCCCTGTTGTTGAATATCTAAAATATTTTTAGCTTTTCTCCAGGATCAGTAATGCCATGATAATCAAGTCTATGTATAAAACTCATTCTTTATTTCCTTTTAGGGATCAGAGGGTATGAACCCTTTAAAGTATGTTGATACAAACTGCCAAATTATTTCCCAAATGGACTGTGCTAATTTACAGTCACACTGTCAGTAAACTCAGTTCTGTTATTTTAGTTTCATAAAGTTGAGTCATTTCAAGACCTTCTGGTCTGTTTTGCTCTACTTTCTTTTAACTACCCAAAGCTATCAGATGCTTCTAAAAGTAACAAAACAAGATAAAGTTCTGAACACTGTCACTTATTTTTATCATAAACATTCAGAGTAGAACTATAACTAACTTTACTGATGCTAATAACTCTGCCCAGTTACTGTCCTTGCATCTCTGTTGTGGACAGCTGGACAAGTGGGGCGATGCGTGGTCCACATTCTAACCAGCCTGTCCTCTCTTTTCCTGAGACAGGCAGCACACTGCTGGGGAAGAAGAGTAATGAACTGAAAGGAACTCTTTGTTTGTTTCAAAACAAACAAAAATAAGGCATGATTTAATCCCCTCATGCTGCTGTTTGTTTTACAGGATTTTAGATCATTGAACTTGAGCATTTCTTGTCAAGAAGTGATGAAACATTGCCTCTGTGACTTTCTAACACTTTTATTAGCATTAATTTTATTTAAATTGGGAAAACTTTGTTTTATTTTGCTTTGTTTTTAATCTGGCATAAGTTTCTCAGACTTTTCCGAAATACAGTGATTTTTAAAGATGTTTTTCTTACATGTCCTTACTTTTTTAAAAGACAAATGTATGGGAGACTTTCTGTGTGCCAGGCACACATCTCATTTAATTCTCACAAAAACTCTGAATTGATTCTCATCACCATGTTGCCTTTTAAGGAAATTGAGGCATAGAGTGGTTAATTGATTTGTTCTGGTTACTCAGTAAGTGGAAGAGCTGGGATTCAAACTGTTTGGAATCAGAGTCTAAAAATCCTTAATCACTGTACTATATAACCTTTGGTAACTTAATTATTTCCCCAGCTTTACTGAGGTTTAATTAACAACTAAAAATTATATCTATATATATTTAAGATAGACAACTTGATGTTTTGGTATAATAATTCATGACTGTTGTAATGAAACAATGAGTATTTTTATAATTTCTATCATTGGACTTTGAAATGTATCTTTATACACATGTTTGCTCTTTGTAGCAGGATATATGTTCAGAATAGGCTCTGTGACTTTTTTCAGTCATTTCAACGGAAATCTAAGAAATATTCTGGTTTTCAGTGTCAGAACTTCTTCCCCATGATATTTACACATAGTGGTTTACACGTAATCATGATATTTACACGTAATGGTTTACAAGTGATCATGATATTTACACGTAATGGTTTACACGTGATCTTGATATTTACACGTAATGGTTTACACGTGATCATGATATTTACATGTAATGGTTTACACGTGATCTTGAGGTATGTTTTTGTCAACAGGTTATCTGGATGTCTGTAGCACAGAATTATTAACAAAAGTCTATTTATGCTGGTAATTTACAACTCTGCAGTCTAGCTGGCAGATTGACCACTTGGAGAAATCTTAAACTCCATGTAATACTTCACTGTTTTGAAATTAATCTTTTCCTAAAACTGTAATTTCAGAACTGCATTTACACATATGCCTTTTTTGAGCTAAGAAAAACAGATTGTTCTAAATCACAGAAGGCTTCCGTTTGGTTGTCTGCTATCATATAGGTATGAAGCCAGCCTTGAAGGGGACAGAACATCACCCTACGTCTTTGACGCTCTCTGCGTGGGGCCCGTACAAAGAGACAGAGCCATTCTGATGGGTTTGCCGCTGTTCTCTGACATGCTCCTACTCGGTGCAGATCAACCAGTGGGTTGTTGACAACTTGAAATGATTATTACACTGTACATTTTTCCTTTCTTTTCGTTTCGTAGGGCACCCGGGACTCCATCGTACCCTGTTGGTTTAAATGCCGGGTCTACTTCTGCACTCCACAGGGTTCCTCGGATTGTCTTTATTTCGGTGCTTGCCCCTCTTTAGCCTATGAGAGTACCTCACTCTTTACAGCGTTTCCAGACCTAGCAGTGTGTTATCCATGGTTTGCCCTTACCCCTGTGTCCTACAGTTCGGCTCATGGAATCATTTTGCTTGCCAGGTACCATGCAGAGAACAGAAATGTCACTTTGGGGGAGTACAAGTTTGGACCACTTTTCATGAGGTTATGCTACGAGTTGGATCTTGAGGAGTCTGCGGTGGAGCTCATCACAGACCAGGTTACTTGTTTTCTGACTGCTTTTCCTGCCAGTGTGGTTTCCTTGTGCTCAGGGTGAGGTATTTTGAGGGATGCTAGGAAAGTCATCTTGTATACGCATTCTTCCTGGGTTTGATTGTCAGAAACGCTGCTGGGCTAAATGAATGAGCTCGTGCCTGCATTGTTAAGGTTTCCTTGGGTCAGTGCCTATGCGGAGGTGGAGAGTTCTTTATATAGAGGTGTAGAACAGGCATGGAGCAGGTGTAGATACAGATTACAAGATACCTACCTGCCTTGTCTGTGTCTCCCTGGGTCCAACATCCTCTCTTTTCAGGAGCATTTAGTGGAAGATCATTAAAGATAGACTGCTGTTTTCAGACTGATTTTCCTATTTCACCTATCTTTCTCCTGGTTTTATATTTTTCCTTTTGGGTGAAGGCTCCTTTGTAAAGAGATTTCCATTTTTAAAATACTTTCATGTATTCTGATTTTCTTTTCCTATACACAGAGATAATAAGAATTATTTTTTAATTCTTGAATATATATTGTACCCTTAGCCTGTGTTTAAGCATTTTATGTGTTTCATTTCATTCCTTTCCCATAAAAGCCCTGGTGAGGAAGATATTATTACTCTGGTCAGTTTACAGATGAGGAAGCTGGACTCAGACATAAATTCATCCACAACAAGAAAAAATTGTTAAATTTTAGGAACCTCATAACTAACTTTGCTGTTCTCTGCCTCTGCTTCTTTTTCATGTAGTGTTCTGTCAACGGTAGAGCTGGTGACCGCAGCTTGTCCCCTTTTGCAGGACACCAAGTGTGAGAAAGATGGCCACACAGTATTTATTAGTATACTGAGAAAAGTGAAAACTTTTTCATTGTAAATTTGTGTGAGCCCATTTTTCTTCTAGAAGAACTTTGCATACACATTTACATTTCAGTATATATGTATTAAAAATCTGGAAAGATAAATAGTAAATAAACCTCTTATTTTTACCAGGTAGAATTATAGGAGATTCTTACTTTTTACTCTGTGTTTTTGCATTATTCATCTGTTTTAGAAAGCATATGTTGTGTTGTATTTAAGAGAAAATAGCAGTGACTATGGTGATTAAAAAAAATAAAGGAAATGAAAGTAAAGCATTGTTTTTTGTTTTTTAAAGAAAACCTACCTGTGTAGGAAGCATTTCTGTATGCGGAGGTCTCCTGGTGTGTTAGAATAAACTGACTTAGAATCTAGTGACATAAAGCCTGCTTCGACCCTGACTAACTGTGTCCCCAGGACTCTGTAGTGATGCCGGTGTGGTGGTACTATCCATGCGTATCTGTGGAACCCTCGGACTGTGCCAGTTCAAACTTACGTGTGCTGTAAATGTAAACACATGGCGAATTTCAAGTACTTGGCATAAAAAAGAGAATTTTTATATACATACATACACACATATACCGCTATATATATATATATATATATATATATATACATATATATACACATATATATGTATGTATATATGTATGTATATACATAGATAGAGTTATTTCTAAAGGAAAGGTGCAGGCAGGAGCGAAGGCTAACAGGCAGGTGGGCAGGAAGAAGCATTTTATTTATTTTATTTCATTGTTCATCATCTTGGTTATTCCCCCATCCCTCAGTCACAACCTGGGTCCTTGGGATGTATGTGAACCAGGCCAGCAAGAGGTGGCAGTCACTAGGGCGCACCTATATTTTTCATGTTGAATATAGTGAAGTTATAGTTTGGATTTGGTGAGTTAAATACATATTTCTGGGTTTTGGGGTGTTTTTTTTTTTTGCTTTTTCTGATGAGGCTGCTAGAAAGTTTAGAGCTGCACAGATGACTCACACGTGTGGCTTGCAGCATCTTCCTGTTGGACAAGGCTGCTCTGGTGGCTTCCATCACACTTAGAATGGAACTCAGATCCCTGGCCATGACATGGGGCCCGAGGTGGCATCTCATCTCCTGCCACACTTCCCCTGCCCTCTCCACCCTGGACCTGCTTGTTCTCTCTCGTTATTGCAGGCATGGCACTCTCATGGCCTCAGCCTGGGCCTGCTCCTCTACTTGAGTGAGGTTTCTTCTCAAGAGCCTTTCATGAGCACCTTCCATTATTTTCTCTGTCCCTTTATCCTCTTTCGTTGTTGTTCCTCATCCTTTTTAATACTTGAATTAAATTTTAATTTTTTGTTTGGTTTGAGTCATTTGTTCATTGTTTTCTCTGCTAGAATTTAAGTTTCACTAAGGGTGTAAACCCACAGGGTGTGTGTCTTGGTATCATTTCTTGATTCACAGCACCTCACAGGTCTGCACAGGAGGCTCTCAAAAGAGAAGAAGCTTGAGCACAGCATTTAATGGTATATTTGAATATCATTTGTCATACTCACCAGGGCAAACACAGGGTTTTTTTATTTTTTTAAATGTTTTAGGTAATTTTTACTCATGAAATAATATTTTTGTAACATAATGATTGGTAATTATTATTATTTAGTGAATCATTTAAAAAGTGAATGATCAGCTCTGTATTATTTGTCTATAAAAGATCATAGTTGCATAAGACCTTCCTTCCTCATGTTTGCTTACAACTGCCATTTCATATTAATTTGATTCCTAGAACTTAGGTTCTAGGACCACCCCTGCCAGGGATAATTGGCCTATTTCTTTTCTCTTAAACATGGCAGAGCCACATTTCATGAAGTTGTGTTTCATTGTATTTCTGAAACCCAGATATTTCTAACTCTATCTCATGCCTCTTGTTCAGTGTACTCATTGCTAAAGGTATGGCAGCCAAGAGATAGGGCAGCATTTTAATTTCTTTTGAAAAATAAATCCTGGGCATTTCAAATTTATTAGAACATTCAAGTGACCAATGAATAATTTCTAAGCAGAAATAAATCCTGGACAGATAAGATGCAGTATAAGGATAAATAACCCCAGCCCACCCTGATGGAGCAGTGTTTAGGTCAATCGCCTGCAAAGCAGCAAGCCTTGTACCTCTGGGTTCGAGTTCTGGGTCCAGGGGGAAGCAACCAGTCTGAACAACTAAAATAAAATAAAGATATTTCTTTCTCTCTCTTCCTGCCTACCTGCCTACTTGCCTCCATTCCTGCCTGCACCTCTCCTTTAAAAATTTTTTTTTAAAAAAAGGATAAGTACTCCCATAATAGTTTTAACTTTCAGCCAACCTGTATTGTTTTTCTTCATTAGCATTTACGAGGTTTCTTCTCAGACTCCACATCTTTCAATATTTTGATGGATATGTTGTTTATCAAAGGCAAATATAAACGTGAGTATTACAATTTATGTTTGCTGAAAAATTCTGCTGTCTTTGATGGGATAGCAATTAGGAAAAATAATGAACCATGCAGAAATGATCCTCACATTCCCGATCAGTGACTGAATAATGGAGATTTCATTCTTTAGATGTGAAAACATTATTGTTTCTCATGTCAGCTTTACTCTAAACACCCCTGCTTTTACTTGTGCTGATATTACCACAGGTTTAAAAATACTAGATCTTCCTGCATGAGCTGATTGTTTGAAATGTAATTAATTGTTAAATGACTGACAAATAGCTTTTGTTGTGCTGAAATACACATTTTAGCAGATGTTGCTGAACAGATTAGAGCTCTGGGGATTAGCAATAGAGAATTTTGAACTCACTTGAACACAGTTAACACTGCTGGCCCACTCTTTTAACTTTTGGCAGGTGCACTGGAAGTATTAATTGAGATGAAAAACCATGATGTAAAGTTCAGCAAAGATACCTATGTCCTGGCCTTTGCAGTTTGCTACAAACTGGTAAGACTATCTCCCCTTAACTTTTACAGCATTGTACATAGTTTTTGAGAGAGGACTTATTTTTTCTCTACAAATAATAACAGTTTCTCTGAAGTCTGTTTTCCATCTTGTGCAGATATTTCCATTTTAAATGTTTTCAGTTTTGGAAAACTCATTAGCTGTGTGAGACAATTTTACCATGAGAAAAACAATTTCATCATCTTTTATCCTTTTCTGGCAGTTGTGTAGAAGTGAAAACATGAAACAGTATGCTGGGTTTAGCGGTGCTCTGGAGTCGCCTGGCTATCAGACTCAGGCTACACTCCAGTCTTCTCTGTGGCCCTTTCCCTCAGGGATCTGGCCATCCTCATGGGCAAACTCAGGGGCGACTTTGTCCTCGTCTGTGAATTTTTCTCTCGTCACCTAAATTGGAAGTGAGGTTTGTCTCCTACAATATCTCTTAATTGTGCTCTACTTGTATCATAATGTGATTCTTACAAAGCTGGCTGATTTTGTGCTGTGGATGCACATTTTATCTTCCTCATTAGAGTGCAGACTCCTTGAGGCATTGTATGCCACGTCTAATACAATGCCTAGTACACAATCGACCTTAGTAGATACAGGATGGAGAACATGACTTATGAATCTCTATGCCTTTGCTGTGTCACGCTTGCTTCCTACACATAGAAGCTGTTTCTTCATTTCTGTTGAATGAATGGTAGCTGAAATAGTGCAATGACTGAGTATATTAGTGTGCTCATTCATGCACTGAAACATTGGAAACTTGGATAACAATCTTTTTTATGCTGAAATGAAGGCACACCAACAAGGCAGAAAACATAGACCATTGAAAAGTAGCAATACTAACTTTCAAAACAAGAGGGTCACTGGAATATAGTGGAAAGAAAACCAAACTGGAAATTGAAAAAATCAACTTGAGTGTGAATTGACTGTGAGGTGGTTTCTTATTTGTGAAATGAGGGGGTTGAATTAACAGGTCAGCAAACTTTTTATATAAAAGGCCAGAAAGTAAATACTTCAGGCTTTGGGGGCCACATGCAGTTTTTTTTATATAGGATCTCTGTCACAGTGTTTGTTTTTGTTTTTAAAAACCTTTAAAAGTGAAAAATTAATTTTCAGCCAGACTGGATTTGGCCTGAGGGTTATAGTGTGCTAATATTATGAGATGATTCTTTCTAATAATACCATTTTATGTATCTACAAACAAAAAGCCACACATTACACATACTTGGACATCAGTTATTGACGATATCCAGTTTTTTAAAGAGTGTACATTAGAGAGAATGTAGTTCTGCGATTTGGAAAGGACCAGAGGACTTTTCTCCCCTGTACTGTGTCCTGGAATAACTTGCTTCACTCAGTAAAGACTGGCATTGAAAATTTGAACTAGTCATTCATTACAAATTCCAGGCCAATTCTGGGAACTTTCCTCTCCTCAAATTCAGATTTTACTTTAACATATGAATTGTGATTAGTGTCATGACAGGTGTGCATAGATGCCATCTGACGCTTCTTTCCTAAACCTAATCTATCTACACCGTGTACCAAGGAAGAAGATTCAGTTTCACCCTTGCTGGTTTAGGGATCATTCTTGGATTTGTTTGTTTTTTAAGTAGGTTTATTATTTCTTTTATTTATATTGCTGTATATATTTTAGGATATTAAATTCACACCTTAGAGTGTGTGTACTTAAAGACACACTGACCACCAGAGTTCTCCAGCTTGCTCCTTCCTTCCCACTCCCACCACCTTGGGAGCTACAATCTTGCATCCTGTGAATTTCGTTGAGATATGTCTGTGTGTTTTGTTTCTGTATATACCACCTTTGAGAAACCATCCTGTATTTTTCTCTCTTTTTTTATTCCTCACTTATTTCACTTAGTATTATCACTTCCATTTTCATCCAGGTTGTTGCAAAGGGCATAGTCTCATCTTTTTTAACAGCCGCATAGAATTCCATGGAGTATATACACTGCAAAGTCTTTATCTAGTCACCTGTTGATGGACATTTAGGTTGTCTCCATGTCTTGGCTCTTGTGAACATAGGTACATGAATTTTTTCTATTAGAATTTTTGTAGTCTCTGTGTATATGCCTAGAAGTGGGATTGCTGGATTGAATGGTAAATACAGCCTTATTTATTTATTTTTCTTTTTGGAAACTCCGTACTGTTTTCTAAAAAGGCTGCACTAACTGACTTTCCCACCAACATTGTAGGAAGGTTCTTTTTTCTCCACACCCTCCAGCACATTTTTTCCATCTTTTTTAATATGGGCCACTCACTGGTGCATTTTATTTGCATTTTTCATGTGTTTATAGGCTGTCTGTGTGTCCTCTCTAGAAAGGTGTCTGTTCAGCTTCTCTACCCATTTTATGAGTGTGTCATTTGCTTTTTTTGGTATATAAGCTCTTTATATATTCTTGAGATTAAACTCTTGTCTGATGCTTCCTCTCTCATTCCATGGGTTGCCTTTTTGTTTTAGTGCTGGTTTCTTTCATTGTACAGAAATATTTGGTTTGATGTAGTCTCAACTGTTTATTTTCAGGTTGGTTCCTTTTGTTGCAGGTGTCACTTACCCACAGACATCTTTGAGGTTCATGCCATGGAGCTTTTTTCCTACATTTTCTTGTGTTTTATGGTTTCAGGCCTTGCATCCAGGTTTTTGATAAATTTTATATTAATTTGCATGCCTGGTGTTAATGAGTAGCTTCTTTTTTTCTTTTTTGGCAGATGTCTGTCCCATTTTCCCAGCACCTTTTGTTGAATAAACTTTTCCTCTTTCTTGGCCCCTTTGTCATAGATTCACTGCCCTTACAGATACGGTTTTATTTCTGGGCTCTTGATTTTACTTTGCTGGTCTGTTTGTTTTTATTCCAATGCCATACTGTTTTGGTGACAATCTAGTATAGTTTGAAGTCAGGGACTGTGATTCCTCTGTTGTTCTTCTTTTTACTGAGAATAGTCTTGACTATTTTAGGCCTTTCTGGTTCCATACAAATTTCAGTATTGGATTTTTTTCTTTAAGTTTCATTTTTGATAGGCTTCTTTCATGATTGACATTCAAAGTAGTGTTTATATTTTGAAGTGTTTGACTTAATGCATGTATTTTCAGATGGTAAATCCCCTCAGGAAAAGTCTTAGTGTTACTGAGCTTTGTTATTTATAGTAGCAGACTGACTCTTTGTACTTCTGCATTCTGGTGCATATGTCTAGACACCAAGACACCTATGTTTTTGCCAGTAAAACTGCCCCAAGTTGGAAAATTGACAAAGAATTTTAAAGTAAAGTTAATTTCGATTTGGGATGCCAATATATAGATCAACTGGTTTATTTGCAAATAGTCTCTATATGGGGATTCATCTTTTAAACAACTTCACATATAGGCTTTGGGAAATTCTTACAAAAGGAGAATGGAAATACTGAACACTTTATAATTTTATTACACTTCAAGTTTCATAATATTTATTGAGCAATTCTGTCTTGTTGCAGAATAGCCCTGAATCTTTTCAGATCTGCTCTACATTAAGAGAAGAAGCCCTTCTCAAAGGAGAAGTCCTCACCAGGAGAGCATCCTGTTTTGCTGTCGCATTAGCTCTGAATCAGGTAAGGTTTGGGGGCACACATAGTACGTTGGGAGTGGGCAGGATATTGCTACTTTCATTTTTTCTGTCATTTGTTTATTTTTTTCTTGACACTGCTATTAAAAAAAAAAAATTCCCATGATGAGAACAATACCTTTGATGCCACGACACCCTACATTTATACAGAGGCCACCAAAGACTGTTTACCAGCATGCATGGCTATTTAGAAGGGTCTAGGCAGGATCCTGTGGAGAATCAGTAGGGAAGTTGCATTCTGAGAGACATGTCTCAAGTAATTAAAATGAAAAGTTCAGGTAATGGGTTTACTATATAGTTATCCTCAGAGAATGCTCTCCAAAGGTGAGTTCACCTCACATGCATGAGGACTCCTGAGTCAGCTGATTGTCCATTGTGTTTCATAGTTAGACCCAAACCACCTCATTTGGAAGAGATGAACAGTCTTTTAGCATCCCCTCTCCCTGGACTGATGGAGGCCGTTGAGACCTCGAGAGAAAACCTCCCTGAACATCACACCTTGGAGAAGGACAGATAGAATTCTCTTGAAGGGGTCCTACTCCGTGGCAGGTTTTTTATCTGACTGGTAGAGTATGACTGGATAACTCTTATCATCACTTAGAAATGAAAATACTGTTTCCTTATATTGCTGAGAGCATCATGGAAAGGCAGAGACCTAATAAGTTACACAGTTACCAGCTCCTGATACTTTATCTTTCTAAGCTTCCCCCTCTGCCCAGGGGAATTGCTCTGTCCTTTAGTCTGTCCTGAGCTGATGGATATGAAGGAAAGTCTCTTCTCAGGACTGCGTTTCCATTTGTAGCTCCTGTAGTTTTCCTTTATGCATATTTAAGCGATGCTGCTCGTATGTGTGTCATGTCTCAGACACATAACTGTTACATCATTATGGTTAGCATTATAAATTATGGTTAGCATTATAAAATTCCTTTCTTGGTTTTGTTTAATGCTTTTGCCTTGAATTCAACCTTGTCTAATATTAATATCCACACTCCAGTTTTTGTCTTTTTTTTTTTTTACTACATTTGCATATCCCTTCATATGTATCTTTTTTATCCTTTGATTTATAATTTTTCTGAATTTTTTTTCAAGTATACTCCATGTCCAATGTTCTTGGTAGTCATTCCACCTCTTCTGTACCTTGTGGTTTCTACTACATTCTAATTATATCAGAGATGGGGTTGTGTCTCTCTCATTCTGGTTGTCGTTTTGTTAGTGTGGAAGCTGATTCCACTGGGAGAAGGAAAAATGGTAACTTTATTCCTCTGTCTTAAAAACTGCAACTCAGGCAGGTAGTTAAAACATTTAGTATCCTGGAGCTGGGGGAAACAGCCAAGATGAACAACTAAATAAAGCAAATAAATGTTTACAAAAAAAAAAGAGAGAGAAAACATTCTATAAATTGTTTTCTTCAGTAGCGTATTGCCGAATGAAAAAATGGATATAGCTTTTTCCACCTGGTTCTAGAAAGAAGAAAAATAAGTCAGACCCCTAGTCAAATGAACTTTCTGTCAAAATACTCATTTAAAGATGTCAGGATATTCCTATTTATGGTGTCCCAGAGTTGGTTTTTTTTCTGACAGAATGTGGCAAGTTTATTAGAATCACAGAGACACACATCTCTATGGGTAGTAAAGCTGCAAAATAGAATAAACCAAGGTAGGGCTTTATATACCTGGGGAAAGGAAATGGGATTTCCTATCATGGATTGATGGGGAGTGGGATTTCATGTGTTGTTATGGGTTGATGTCTTTTCAACTAGCAATCCTGCTGTTTGGGCTGGGTGGAATTAGCTCATTTGGGTGGTATTAACTTTGGGTCATACTGGCTTATCTTTAGCCTGCCTGTAGACAGAGTGGGTTAGTTAATCTGCTGAAGGGATGCCCAGGGTTTTGAAATCCACAAAGAAAAACGATTTTTTGGTAATGAAAAATTAATATTCTGGCACACCCTAGAGGCTTAGCAGATAAGGATACCAGATATAATCCATTCAGTAATAGGCCACTGAAGAAAACATTTTATAGAATGTTCTCTCTCTCTTTTTTTTTTTGTAAACATTTGTTTGTTTTATTTAGTTGTTCATCTTGGCTGTTTCCCCCAGCTCCAGGTCTCAAACCTGGGTCCTTGATAGTAATGCTCATTTGAATAGGGGTCTGACTTATTTTTCTTCTTTCTAGAACCAGGTGGAAAAAGCTATATCCATGTTTTCTCAAATCATGACGCCAGAAAGCATAATCTGCACTAATTTAAATGTAAGTAACTTCTTCATGGTTTAAAATAAGACTTGCATGTAATAAAATGATGTCTAGATTTTTTTTGTTTGTGAACAGTGACTTTGCTTGCCACATGGTTTTCATTCATTGATCTAGTTCTCTGTGAGAGTTATAGTATAGCCCCTGTGGGAGGAGTCAGACACACGACCTATGCTTCAAGGAGCTTGTAAATGGGTGGAAATGTAAATATGCTCAGATATAAGACATGGCTAAAAGCTGCAGGAATAACACATGATTAGAAAGTTGTAGATGTAGAGAGAATGGAAGATGGACTCTCTAGTCTCTTTACTGAGATGTGAGAGAACCCTGAGTGTAATTGCATCCCATCCATAGTACCTAACTTGTGGAGTCATTTTACCTGCTATGACAGTGCCTGAGATGATAAATGTTCAATTCATGTTTTAACTCATTTTATACCCTACGCCTACAGCTTTCTGGACAATGGGAAAAGACTTAAAAGATTCCTTTTTCATTAATGATGTCATAGCCCTCACTCAGCCAACCCCGGTTGAGGTACTGCTTGTGAGAGAAGTTTTATGTAGATCATTTGTAGGTTTTCTTAGAGAAGAAATGAGATTAGCAGGTGGTGGGGATAATGAGGATTCTGGTTAAGAAATTGAAGAGAATATGATCAGCAAGGTTTTCATTTAATCTAGCTAAGGCACCATGCTGGGTACTTTGTATTCTCTGGTTCATATTATACATCTCTGACAAGGCAGTATTTTTCTGTGTTGTGATATGGAAAATGAAGATTTGAATTCTCATTTGGGTAGGTAAATTACCCAAGTTCTCACAGCAAATTAAATATCAGAATCAGGAATTTAGTAACATAAATCTCTCTGACTACAAAGCCTACGATTTTCCTGATATTCTAGACCTACAGAGATTACTTAGGGTTGGAAGTAGCTCCCCATCCAGAATAATGAGGAGACTGAACTGGGTGTCAAAACAAAGCTGCTATTAGTAGCACATATTTCACATCCTTCAGTTTAGATTCCTCACCTGTTTTGATCCTTGGCTATCTCATAGTTGCTGCAAGAATCTAGTACTGATTTTTTTTTTTTTTTAACTGAAAAAGTGCTTTGGTGGAACTAAAACATGAGCCTGCTGAGAATGAAGCCTCTGTTCACAGGAGGAGGAGAAATCCAAAGCGTGGTGGGAATGTCACTCAAGAGCCTGGGCATCAGGGTTGCTCCTTTTTCCTGAGAGCTGAAGAGGAAGTGCAGCTGATTAACATGGCGGGTGGGCATGTTTTCAGCAAGTTCTCTGTCAGGAAACTTGATTTGGTCTGGAATAGAACTATCCTCTCCAGAATTGAGTTACAGAATTATCTCGTGTTGGAAAACTTAAGGATACTTTTATTGTTTAAAAGTTCTCAGGAAATTCTTGTAAATATTCCATCTTATTTTCTCATATTTCAGTATAAGCCTGTTTTATCCTCCTCAGGTGTGATTAAAAAAGAGATAGTTGCCATTCTCAGGTTTAATAAAATTTCAGGTGCTGGGTCTCTGTTATTAGAGTATGTTTTTAAAAAAATGATTTAATTTGGCCCTAGCCTCTCCAGGACTGAGTCATCTACTGATATCCTTAAGGGTAATTTGTTAATTATTAAGAAATGGAAACCTGACGAATGAGCTGAGTAGAGAGTCTGTGCAGTTCAATATTAGCAGAAATAAATGGCTTTTTTCCCCAGATCTACTTTAAATATTAATGCCTAAAAATTTTTCCTGTTGCCAATTGGAATTTCAACTTACCTAATTTCCACTCCTCAACTTAATTTACTTTTCATCAGAATTGCTTCTGCTGCCATTGTGACCCAGAGCCCTAGTTCCCCATTTTCCCAGCTAATGTTGCTGCACACTGCAACCGTTTAGCAGATGAGCTCACGGAGACACGCACATGTTTTCCTCTACTCTTTCAATCTGAATTTAAGCCCATAAATCTCAGAAGAGCTGTAGTCCCCTCTTTAGCAATGCTGCTCACTTCCAAATATGTCTGAAAGTAGTAGAAACCAACAGAGAGTAACTTTCCACTAATTCTATTTGGTTGTAATTATTTCTCTGGAAAATGTGGTATGTCTCCAAGAACCATTATGGAATTGTATTACATTACAGGAGAATTGACAAATGGTTAGTTTTACTGCTTGTATCATTCATGTTTGATATTTAATGTTTAATGCCTCTTTCTCTCACTCACTAAGGTTACCCTAAAGTTCTAGCTCATGCTGAGAAGTCTCTCAGGCTACACAGGTAGGAAAGGAAACAGGATATTTCTCATAAATTCCTTTGTGGCAGCATCTAACCCCTCTATATAATTTAAGAATTGTACTTGGTTGCCACACCCTGGAGACTCAGGCACTAAGCCAGAGGCTGGAGTGTATCCTGTGTTAAAAAAAACTCAAGGAAATTTATATCTTGATTTAAAAAAAAATTTAGGTTGGCTATATTTGAAGTAGAATATCAAGTGTGGCAGATTGCCAATTTTCTAACCAATATTCACGTCCCCCCCCCCCTTTTATTTTTCTTGATAACAGAACTCCCTGATTTTAATGGATGCTGTCATAAAGAAAATTCAACAATGGTGTTTCTCAGGTTTCTTTACACTAGGTTTGGTCATGGTATTAAGTTAATCAAATAAATTCTGGCAAATAACATGTAAGTACAAGTTGTTGAGACCTGGGGCCAGGTGGGGAGCAACTGAAATAAATAAACAAATTAAAAAGTCCTTCCTTCCTCCGTCACTCCCTCCCTCCAATGCATCTTCTCCCTCTCCCTTCCTCACTTAAAAAAAAATAATTTCATTTGGTTGGAAGCCATGCATATTGAAAAATAAAAGCAAGAAAATAAAAAATCAGGAGTCTGCATAAATTACAGAGTTTATTTTCCTTCCATGTAGAAAACCAGAGGTGCTCAGTCTAGGTCTGACGTGACATCAGGGAGTCTCTCTGTGTCCCCATACCACCATCCCAAACCTTTCATTTTCATCCATTGCATCTCTAATCCAACAAGAAAAATAAGAATGGAGGAGGACAGAAAAATTGGTCCCTTTTAAGGATGCTTTTTCAAATGTCTCATCCAACAACTTGTACTTACATGTTATTTGCCAGAATTTATTTGATTAACTTAATACCATGACCAAACCTAGTGTAAAGAAACCTGAGAAACACCATTGTTGAATTTTCTTTATGACAGCATCCATTAAAATCAGGGAGTTCTGTTATCAAGAAAAATAAAGGGGGGGGGTACGTGAATATTGGTTAGAAAATTGGCAATCTGCCACACTTGATATTCTACTTCAAATATAGCCAACCTAAATTTTTTTTTAAATCAAGATATAAATTTCTGCATGTTTAGGACTTCTGTTTCTTTTTTAGGTTAAAGCTTGTCAATGACTTAGAATGTTTCTTAAGAGTTCAGAAAATCAGATCAACAGAAAATATGTATTCTTTGAATAGTTTTATCAAAATTCCCCTGCTCCTTGCTAATTCAATTTTCTTAGTCTTTTGTTGGAAATCTGTAAGATTAAAGCAATTTTCTGTACCCGGATTTCACTTCCCTTAGCTGCACTCTGAGACTTCGATTTGAGACATGTTTCTGACTTTAAAATGTTCTCTTTGCCTTTTATCAGTAACTGCCTCCTCTATATTTCCCTTCATCAGTATATTTTAAGTTATTGAACCTTACTCTTGAAATCCTTACTGAATCAGAGATCATTGGTGGAGGCAGGGAGAAAGCTGGGAAAATGTATGAACAGAAGTGAAATTGTCCATCATTAGTGGTTCCCAGCTTGGCGCATGAGCAAGTCTGTCATGAAAACGTCTAAAGGACCTACACGCCCCTTCTCATTCATGACTGTGCTGAGTCTGCTAGGTGCTCCACAAGGAGAGTGCATGTTCAGCAAGGGGGGCTTGTCTTCGACCTCAATAGGACAGATGACTGCCAACCAAGTGAGGGTTGGCTTTCATTAACAAAGTTGACAAGAACTATCAAAGTTGTAGATTTTGCCCTACTTCTAAGCTGAGGAGTTAACCTGCTACAGTTTCATGCATGGTGGTAGAACACATAAGACAATGAAAGATGGATAGTTTATTACAGCAATCTCATTAGTCAGAGAATTAGCATGTTTGTAGCACTTTCTTGAGCCCGGTTCTCACACAGTTATGTGAAGAGGTCTTTGTACCTTATGCACAAATACGCTTATAGTTTAATAGAGGAATCCTGAACTTGGGAAAACTAAATCTCTAATAATGAGTAGTAAGCACGTCTGGGTACTTTGGGTGAGATAACTGCCTCTCTTCCCAGGCTGTTGGTTATACAAACATCCTTGAAAGGATAGTCTGGAATAAAAGCAGTCAGTGCCTCTGCTTGAATACTGGAGACTCATGGAGAGTTAGGTCCTAACAAAAGGTGTGCTCATGGTTTTAACCTGTGCTTTAAAGCACTGGATTTCAATTGGGTTCTTTGGATTTAGTCTATTTGGAATCATTTCATTCTGTTCTTCAAAATCAAAGACAGCTTCTTCTGATCAATTACTTAACAAACATAAAACGTTATAAAATGGGCTGCTACTGAGAGGACCAAGCAGGTTTGGGATAGAAAGGAGCATCATCTATGAAACCTACCTTTTCTAAAGTCTAAGGGCCTTAAAAAAAGGCTCATACTCTCTGACTTAGTAACTTTACTTTGGGACATCAAGTCTAAAAAAGTTTTATTTTCGTTATATATGCCCATTTCCCATTATCAATATAATGAAGCATTGTATTACTTTATATGCTACATTATTTTATTTATATGATCGATGGCTATGCAGTCATTATTAAAAATAAAGTTTTCTAAAATTCCTTAATGCCATGAGAATGTTAATTATATAATAATTGACAAAAATCAGGGTCAAATTTGAGGAAGAAATTAATGTTCGGAAGATAATGCATGAAATTACAAGCAATGGTTATAATTAGCATCATTCTGAAAACCAAGTACAGTACTCAGCGAAAATCCCTTAGTAGTTTACAGTGGAAGTGGAAGTGCCTCATTAAGACTTACACCAGCTTCCACTTAATGCCTGCTGCAACCTATATGCCTCTATTTCCTAACCTAAATAAATAAACAAGGTAAAGATACCATCGTTTGCCCCAGACCCAGCCTTACTGAGTTTGTCTGATAGTTATGGCTTCTGCATTGGAAAAAAGCCGACAGTAATGTTCACTGGGGACCTCCCATGTGTTGATATTATATTTAATGTTCACAGTAACTCAACATGTGGCATGTAAAGGCATTTTCCTCATTTCACAAATGAAGAAAGTAAAAGAGATGACGTGCCTGACTACTCACATAGCTGATAACTGCCAGTGCCGGGATTCCACTCCAAGTATGCAGACTCCAAAATTCATGTTCTCTCTGCCCTGAAGGAGTTGCGAAGTTGTGGTATTTTTGGAAAGCTAGTTTCAGGCTAGTGAATATATAATTGAAATACTTCTTAAACTTGAGCAAGCAGATAAATTAGGAAATAGGATGAAAGCAGGGGAGATACCTATAAAAGTAGACTTATTTAACAAGAGTACTCAGTGTTGAATACTGACTCGGTCTTGGTTTTGCCTGTTCTTTTTCATTCAGATTATGATCTATATCCAGTCAAATATGTTGAATCCTCTGATAGAGATATTAAAGGATGCTACTGATAGCAATTTACCGAAATTTGTGAAGAAACAAGAGTTCTCAGAAGAAGTGGTGAGTATGTGATTGCTGCAAAAACCACTTAAACGTAAACGGACTCTCTTAAAAATGTCGACTTTCTTAATTTGTAGTCCACCTTCTTGAAGAAATTGTCAAATATGACTCTCTCTACTATTCCTGTTGAAAGACTTCTATGTGTGTCAAAGACTTTTTTATTCCAACAGAATATATCCTGTGAAATTCTGGCAAAACTTTTTCCTTTTACATCATTTTCCACTTACGATTTGCACAGGTCATGACCTTTTTTCTTCTGTTTCCTTTCTTCTCAAGTCTCTGATACCCTCTCCCTACTTCTTCCTCTCCAGGGCCGATCAGAAGAGACCCGGCCCACCTTCATAACCTCCTTACTCCTCTGCTGTCTGTTCAGCAACTCCCCAAAGCTGTGGGAACTGTACATGCACTTCTCTAGTGCCGACTCCAGGGCTTCCCTGGGGCTCATCCCCTCGGACCCCTTCTAGGGCATCAGAAGAAGGTGTCTCACCTTCTTCTGAACATCATCAGGCTCATTCCCTGTGAATCATTCCCATTATTTTAGCAAGTAGGCTATAGTATCTCTCATCTTAAAAAATGTCCCCTATTTAAACAAATGAAAAGATATTATGTGTGTAGATAGAAGATTCAGCCTCATAAAGTCAGTTCTTCTCAAGTCAATGTGATAATGTAATAGGATCTCAGTAAATATATTAGCTTCTCCCAGTGAGGTTTGGTAGAAAGAACAAGCAAGCAAGAACAGTTAGGAAAATCATTTTGAAAAGTACAGTCTAGAGATACTAGACCTGCCAGATAGTAAAGCTTCTCTAATTAAAACTGTGGTTTTTGCTCTGGAATAGCTCAGCTAATGGAATCATATAAATGCTTTGATAAAATTGTAAAACAAAATTAAATAAAAATAAAGTCAAAGAAACAAATCTTAAACATAGAAAGTAAAAAGAAATAAGTCCATGTGTCCCATTGGGGACCTCAGCAAACAGAGGACTTATTATAAATCATTTGAATTGTAGTCATTTGGACATCTTTAGTAGTATATAACACAAAGGTACACTGAACTTAGAGAAATGAGAAATGATTAGCAGTTGTTAGTACTGATACTAATATTGTCATTTTGAGTCATAAAGGGGGTGGTATTTGGTCCTCCCTCCCTGCTTTTCTCCTTTTTTCTCCTTTTGTAGTGCTGGTCCTGCTGTTCACCAGTCATTACTTAGACCTAGGCTATTGACATGTTGTCCCAGTCACATGATGGAAGCGTCCAGACAGACCCTAGCATGTACATTTGTTTTTATCTGAATTTTTCTTTCCAAAGCTGATAAGACTGACTTACGTAGAAGTCACCCTCTAGGCCAGTGTATTTCCCTGGTTGTGGTGAGACCACTCGGGGTACTGCTTGTTGAGAAATGACTTGATTCCTGTGTCCCCAGTAGCTCTTGAGCTACTTCTAAATATGTGAGACTGCATGTGGATTCTTACATTGGAAAACTCTGCATTTTACAAATGCTGCATTTATACCGAGTGACTAAAAACATCTTGTTTGGAGATTAGACTATACCTGTCACTGGTGTTGTGCTATCAGACCAGTGTCGAAGAGAACGTTTGGTTTTCTGCAATATTGTGACTGTGACCACGCAGACAACGTGGCAGTTTTTCTGTATGTAACTATCCCTTAGAGTCCGTCACACCTCATGACGTCCAAGCACCTGGTTTTCACCATCTGAGCTGTACGCTATGCACTTTGACACATTTATCTCTCTGCTTCTCGTAGGATGGAAAGAACAAGGAAGAAATCTTGCAGAGATGTAATGATCTGCCCTTCTTGCTTTTTTCAGCTGGCCAAAGTGAGGGGAAAAGTGAAAGGAGTGCCCGCCCTTCTGGCAAGGTTTGATGAAATCTATGAAAAACTGCACATAAGTGGTCAGGTCACCATGTGCACTTTGGATGCTCTGCTCTGCCATACCCCCAAGGACAGGAGATCCCACATAGTGCCATTAAACAAGAAGACATTCAGCCATCGGACCTTCCAGCCACTCAACCAGTCCCTGTGGGCTGAGTAACCTTGACTTCAAACCACTCGTGGGTCTGAAGTGGAGGGGCTGCTTCTGTGAGTCACTGGCCTCCTACCACATCAGGCCTCAGACTCCAGTGGACATTCTGCTGTCGTTTGATGGCCTCGAATTGCTGAGTTTTCCAAGACTGTCTTACTGACTGAGAAGTTAGTGTGTCGTGCCACTGTGATGGTCTAGGTGCAAGCAAACAGAAAGATCACCTCCCTCAGGAAGGACGCTTCCCTGTGAACACTCTCGAGGGTCCTTGAAGAAACATGGTCGCGGTCTCCAGGCCAGGTTCTGATACCATTGTAGAACACAATATGCACTGGGGGAAAGGAATTTCATGATGAGTGGTCACCTGTGATTTTTAAGAGAGTGCTTACTTGCAGAATATATCCTTTCTGACTAGATCTGAAGCTTATTCAACCATGCTGGAAACAGTCCAGGATTTTCTAACTACTTCTCTCATCATTTAACTGTGACCCTAAATAAGATACTTGAACCCTCATTTTTCCCAGTTATAAAATGATAGTGCCTGTGTGAATCTGCACATTGAAGTTTTCATTGAGTGTCCCATTCAGTGGCGTTAAATTTTCTCAAAAACAAAAAATAAGTTTCCCGAGAAACTTTTTTAGGATTAGGTTTTGTTTTCTAAGCAATATAACCAAAACTAGAATTGACTCTCAGGTAGGTAAACCAAAATTTTAGTGGTTATTGCTGGGGTCAATGGCAAGCCAGGTGCTTTGCTAAGTAAGCACCATTCAAAACCACATGTTGCTCTCTAGTTTGATTCGTTTTCTATGTGGGTCGTAAACACTTGGTCCTGTAATTCATCTCATTTGTTCATGATTTCCATTTTTCTCTCTTTGGACATTTTCTTTTTATAAAAATAAATGTGTTGATGAGAACAGGGCAAAACTTTCTCATGCTGATCCATCACCTGATGTTTTGACGTAACACCTGGTGAGTTTCTCCAGCCTGGTGACTGATGTCCAAAAGAAAATACCCAGTGGCTCTGAGTCACTAGTGTCTTTTACTTCTGCAGGTCCAAGTGAAGTTTAAGCTCTCAGCCATCTTCCTCGAGACTCCTCTGCAGACTCTTCAGTGCTACTTCAAAAACTAAGACCAACTTTGACTTTGTTGCTGTTCTAAACAAGAGTTGTTCACAGAAACAGAAATTTTAGGTAGGAGGAATCTTCTGCACCTCCTAATCTAGCTCCCTAATTTTTCAGGTTAAGGAAATGACTTGTCCAAATATCATAGTTTGAGGTGGAACTGAGATTAAAATCCAAATTGCTGGTCTCGTGTTCTTCCCCCTATTTCACATGTGTCTCTTCAGAGAAGAGTCTCTGTTCAGAGGAAATATTAAAGACTCCTACACCTTACTGTGTGGCCATGGGCTCACCTGTTTTCCTTCTTTGTTCTGTGGGATAACAATTCCTACCTCATAGATGCATGAGATAGTACGTGTGAATCGAGCAGAACTGTGCTGGTAGCAGTAATACCCAAAGAATGTCTTTTGCATATGTTCTGTGAAGCATTAGCCCTATTTAAAGAAGATTCTCTGCCTGCATAGACTCTTAATTGTATCTTTTGTGTATCTAGTGCTAAAAAAAAAGAATTTTAGATATCTCTACCATCATAGTGTTAGGAAATAAGGGCATGCCTCCTGCCTCCCCAATTTATGTCTTGTCTTCTCCAGCGTTCACAAAGAGTGTGCCAATGACTGCTATGCCCTGGGTGAATGTGGTGCCAGATGTTAGCTGACAAACTTTCATTAGCAAAAAAATCAATGAATTCTGTGAGCAATAAATAGCAACACTGACCTTCTCAAGCCCTGCTGCTTTGAGCAGCCAGTGACTCTGGTCTTCTACTGACTGCAAATACTGGGCTATGTGACCCTTTCCCAGAAGTTTTGCTGACAGGACAACTTAGTACAGCAGTAACTATTATGCATCATATTTGCTCCAAAGTGGAGACAATTCTTAAGACTTAAAAAAATTAAAGAAACAATACTCAGAATAGATTATGGTGAGCACTTCATGCTTGAAAATTCAGCAATTTCTTTGAAAAATTGTATTTCTTTGCAATTGGAAACTTGCCTGAAGCATCTACTTATTCAATAATTTTCCTAGAGCATGCATGTATATTTATGGGAATATTTGATGAGACATACCTCTTGTTCCTCAACTCTGTTATGTGCCTTTGTTGTTCGCACTTATTATAAATGTCTATTGCTCTAGATTCCAAAAATCAGCACGGTGAATACATTACAACATGAGAAGGAGATGAAAAGATAACTCCTTGATTGGTGATTAATCAGGATCGTATGCTGGTATCTATGGCTGTGTCAGAAACACAATATCTAAATTTAGTGACAAAGCAATAACAGTCGTTTCATTATTTCTCATTGTTTGAGGATTTGATTGTGCTTGGGCAGGTAGTTCTTAGATGATGGTTGGGACTGGACTCCCCTCAAAGGTTTACTTAATATTTCCAGCAACTGATGCTAGGACTTCAGCTAGTTGGGGCCTGGTCATTGACACGGATCATCCTCCCAGGGGGCGATACTAAGGAGCAAGTGTCCCAAGAGGACCAGACAGAAGTTGTTACCTTTTGCGACTAGTATTGGAAGTCACCACATAACTTCCACTCAAGTCACAGGCACAACCAGATTGAAGGTGAAGGGGTGTACATTCCACCTGCAGTGGTAGGGGTGTCAGAGAATTTGGAGATGTTTTAAGCTACTACAAATAGTTGTTTTTTTTCCTCCAGTCTCTAAACTTTTTTCCAGTTGCTATATTCCTAATTAAGACTACCATCATCAGTCTTCCGTCTTTCAGCTTCCCTTAATAATGCACTCAGAATGAGGTTTCCAAGACACCTGAATCCTCTACCTGTTTATAGCTTCCTGTAGGCTCCTCACATCACTGGGTGAGCTCAGACTCTTCAGCATATTTAGAAGACTCTTCATAATCTGGCCCACATTGCCCATCCAACCCCATTCCTTGCTGTTCTGCAATCCTCTGCTTCCCTCCTGCTCATCTTTCAGTTATAATTTAGACATGTTTTCCTCTGGGAAGGCTCCTGGGGCCCACCTGTCTCCTCCTGTCGAGGTTAGTGAGTTACCTGTTGTCCACACTCCATTTATGAACACGCTTATGCTCCTGTCATTGCCTGTGTTCTATTCATCGCATTAGGTACCATCTTGTTCTCCGCTGTTTGCCCTGTACCTAGCATAGTAGAGAAAACGAGTACTCATTTAACTCACAAACTCATTTATATCATTTGTGATTCCTCTGTGAACAGCTTTTTCTCCAGTGTCGTTTACTGAGTCCCAGTCAACACATTTAGACCTGGCATAAGATTTTGCTTAACCTATTATGTATCCTTTTCTCCTACCTAAAATGCCCTCAATTCTTTATCTGTCTTTTTGCCCATTTTCCACAGTTCAGCTCATGTCACTTCTTCCATAAGGCATTCTCATGCTGAACTCATGAACATTTCTCCAATCACCAAATAAATACTGAGCACAGGGCACTGTGAAAGGCTTTTGAGATGCCACAGGGAAAAAGCAGATACGATGTCTTTCCCAAAGCAGAACATTCTTACCCTACCATGATGAACATAAGAGCCTTTTGACCTCGTCATCTACCCTTGATTGCTGTAGACAGTACTCACTAAAAATGGTCAAAATCCTATAGAAGAATAGACTCAATAGTTAAATACACTAATCTTGGGCACTTTTTTAACAGTTCTATTGAAGATGATCCCAAACATTAATAGAAATCTTGAACTAATTCTTAATATTAGTGGGAAATAATGAAAAGTAAAGTTTTATCTGCTACAATTCACATAGGCAAAACTGTAATATCTCTTTCTTTGCAGGTGAGCAATATTTTTTTTTTTTAATGAACTGGTTATGCTGAGAACATAATAAAGGTGTTCATGGGAAATTTGATTTGCCAGATGAATATTTTAAGGTTTCATTTTAATTTAATTTTTAAGGGAAGGTACAGGCAGAAATTAAGGCAAGTGGGCAGGAAGGTGGAAAGAGAGAGGAGGAAGAAGCGTTTTATTTAGTTGTTCATCTTCATTGCTTCCCCATTCCCAAGCCCTGGGTCTTGAACTTAGGTCCTTGGAACATATGGAACATATGACTATGTCCAGTGGCCTATCCAGTAGGTTGTCAGGTTTCATTTCTTTTAAGTAAATGCCTGAATTTTCTGGAGTGGTTCTTACTTCTCATAACAAGCTGACAGATGAGTATAGGGCAGTGGTTCTTCTTCTTTAGCAAAAATCAGAATCACATGGACAGCTGTTCAAACCCAGATGGCTGGGCCCTAACCTAGAGTTTGATTCTGTAGATCTGGGGAAGGGTTTGAGAATTTGCATTTCTAGTCAGTTCTCAAATGCTGGTCTAGAGACTGCACTTCAAACCATTTTTGTAAGAGGATGCGGTGTCTCTTCAAGTACACGGGAGGGCCGAAATACACATGCATTCTCTGGGTTCTCTCTGGCCTCTGCTGGGAGGCAGAAAGGGAGAAGTAGGGAAGTGTGGCTTTGTCCTTGAATTCCTGACAAGTGTCTGTGGTGGCCTTAAGCCCATCAGGCCTTTTAGGAGAGCATACTGACACCCACTGCTGAGATCTGTATCTGCTTTTGTCTCGACTCAAAAACTCTTACTGATGTTGACCTACTCCAAGTCTTCTACTGGACTCAATCAATCAGGAGTTCAGAGCATTTTTATGTAAGATCAATGAAGAATACATCTGTTGGGTATGTAATATTTGTGTCTACATCTGACTAAGGAAATCAAAGTGAGTAGAGAAAATGGCTGTTTAAAAAAATCACAGTGGCAAAAGCTAAGACTAGTAAAATTTGATATGCATAAAAAATGAGTGGTGCGGCAAATCATTGTAAATTAATCCTAATGGAGCTATGTTAGAAAAATAAATTATAAAGCAAATGGCCTAACTATATATTGCATAGAAAACATATCAAAGAATTAAGGAGACTTGGTATTACCTAAAAAAAAATAACTTTTGGACAAAAAGTTGATGCTGGTGTAATTATGATGAAGTTTTTATTCACTAACAGAATCAAAACATTTTAAAGGTGCCCTCTTCTCATGCACTTTCATTTTGCAAGAGGACATTAAACGGATAACTGACACATGATCACATGACTACCTTTGGGATAAAGGCTATGTCCCTACCACCCTGTGGCATATATAAGAAGCAGCATGCTTTACACATTTGTCATAAACTGCTCACTGTTCCAGTCTGACACTGACATTGTCAGGCCTCGGGCACATGAGAAAGGGTACTGGTGGCCTAATGCTTTACTCTGGCTGCTTTGCTCAAGACCCTTCCTCGAGGATTGTGTTCTCCGAGAGTCTCCAAGGCAGCACAGTCACACTTGAAACAGGTGGTGTTGGGGAAAGAAGGCCCGGAAGATAAAGGGGTCTGTACTTGGCTGCTAATCACTGCCTGCAGCTGGAACATTGCAAAGCCGCTTCCCTGGCAGAGAAGGCATCAGGACATCAAGGTCCGTCACCTGCAGGCCTGCCCAGGAAAGACATTGCTGGATTAGTGATGCTTGATCCCTCATCTCCCTTGCTTCCTTTTTCTTGCCCCAAGTCAGGACAAGCTGCAAACCCAGAAGTGCAAGTGACTGCTCTGACTCTCAATTTTATTTCGGATCTGTGAATCCAAGTCACATTCCTGGTCACGGAGCAGCAGAACCGCCTGGTGTGCCCTACCACACCCCAGGGAGATGCATGTAACCATTCGGTTCAAGAGGATTAAGGTGATCTTTGGTTTCATAGCTGGAAATGATTAGATTACTAGCAGGTCAGTGGTTTGAGGAATATGTTCTGGTTTTTGCTGGTGGCGAGATGGCCATCTGTCTGCTCAAATATAATTCAACACAAGTGCAGTCCACTGAGAAGCCAGCGGAGAATCAGATAATATGAAGCACTGGGGGCAAAGAATCTGCCTCTAGAGAGAGCAGACTAAATGTCACTTATAATTTTGGTGAACATACTTTTTGACTGCTCAGGTGACTGAAAACAATCGAGTATAGTATACTAGGGCTCATGAATAAAAGGAAAAACAACAACACATAATGAGAGTTACCATTTGTCAGGTTCTGTGCAAAGTACCATGTATACAGTATCTCAGTTAATCCTCAGTAAACCACCTGAGGTAATCCTACCTCATTTCATAGATGAGGAAACAAGCTCAGAAAGTTAATTGCCAGTGATTTACTATCAGGGAGTGAGAACACAGGAGGGTCTGATGTCGGAGTTCATGTGTTGA